>QFEY01000272.1:0-29583 GCA_003316435.1 Russula virescens
TCAATTAGCGCTGAAGGGTAGGCATTCCGAGGTGACTCAATTACTGCAGAGGTACGGAGTGGGGTATTGAGTGGAGGCGGGGAGACCTGTTCAAGTAACGTAATACATCATTTTGTCGATGCTGATGTTGGAACCACTACCTTTGAACCTTATCGCCCTTATCGTCGTGATCAAAAACATCCATAGAACTGCCTATAAGATGCCGCTTACGCATACAGTACAGTATCACTTGGGGATCCTGTATACAGTGGCTTATGGTCAGAAAGGCCAAGTGAGAATTTGAAATCACGTGTTGCTGGCAATATTTTTGCAAGCATAGCATCGTCTAGAACTTGAAAGGCCTCAACAGAGCCAATTTTCCGTGTCCGCTTGTTGGGGTCCGATCACTCCCATCGCAGCTCCTCAGCCGCAGTATCTCAACTTGATATTCCTGTACTAGTAACCTTTCAATACTATGCGTGTCTGTTTCTGGACGGCTCGTGACATAGACATGCAATATGTTTCTCTCGACTCGTCCAGATATTATCACGTCATTTCTGAACCACTCCTGAACCCCCTGTTTTCTCTTCACGAGGATGGCGAGAAAGCCACTGTTGCCGGTCGTTTCAGTTTGCCGTTCAGTCCGACTCAGACATATAACGATTGAGGGTGGAATGATATCATGCTCGTATTGGTACGATATCGGGAACAGCTAGTGGGATATAAAGTGTAATCTATGAAGGTAAGTCATGGTCTGTCACCGTGGTCAATCTAATTCTAGTAGTCATAGCACATTGGCGTCGGGAAGGCGCTAGTTAGGCTACTTTCCTCGCATGTTCCAGCCTGATAAGGATTGCCGAGATAGACCGACCATGGATTCTACAAACTTCTCGTGGCTCTCTCGAGCGATTGTTCATAGAGCACTTTCGCCTTCCCGTCACCTAAGCGGTACAAGACGGTCGTCGACAATACAGTTAGAGCAAAGTGCACTGGCAGTCGTGCAGATGAGTCGTCATAAAGACTAGTCCATCATAACAGTGTTGAATGTGAGCGCGGATCTGTAGATCTGCCATAATTCCTGCTGGACACTAGCTTACGGTTTAGGACACTTTAGTATTGTTTTTGACATGTTTCATACCAGTACAGTACCCGAAACTTTAGTAACTTTTAGTTATTCTCTTATATACTGTAGGTAGTCTGTTCTGATGCCCTCAGCTGCCGTGCTTATCCGCACGCTCCTGAGATTAGGGTTGCCAAAGTTCAGTTCAGTTCAGTTCTTAGCACTTTTTGCTGAACTGCGAACTGAACTTTTACTATTTTTGCTGAACTGAACTGAGAACTGAACTGAACTGGAAAGAACCAGTTCTTATCAGTTCGGTTCAGTTCAGTTCTCAGTTCGAACTGGATGAACTGAGAGAATTTTTTTTTTTTTATATATATGACCTATCTATCAAATTTGAATTAATTCTACTACATCACAAGCCCTAGCCTCAACAGAGGCATCAATAAAGTGAGATTTGTAGGCATGTTTAAGGATCTGCACTCTTCCAAACAAAAATGGGTCCATATGGTTTCTGTGCAGAGTATCTGTAATACCACCACTTGAAAAAGATCTTTCAGAGGCTACAGAAGAGCCTTGAATGGCCAGATAATCATGTGCAAGTCGTGATAGGGTAGGATACTGCTTTGAATGATACTAAGATATAGTTTAGTGAATGTGGATCTTATAAGAAGAAGTGCACATACCCCCCACCACTTGATTGGATCTAGTTCCTGCTCTCCATCCTGGGCTGCCTCCCAAGGACTATTAATATAGTCTAAAAGCTCTTTTCTTGGATCTCCAGAGACTAACTCTTCTGCTGAGGCATCCTTGAGAGATGATAAGATCCAGTTAGCACCATAGCCTTTAAATGGCATTAATTTATCTAGAGAAAGTCAGAATTAACTTAATATATGAAAAGTGAATGAACCTTTTGAAGTAGAAGCAGTAGAAGCAGAGGTGGTCTTTAATTTCACAGGATATTGATAATAGGAATCAAACTAGGCAAGAAAACTAAGAAAGAATCCATTTTAAATAATAAAAAAACATACTGCTTTTTCAAGTGAAGCATAACCAGCATCATAATCTTCACTATCCCATTTGTTTTTGCAATAAGTAAGTTTAATTGATGGATGCAATGCTAAGAGTTGATATCAGAGTCTGAAGGTTCAAAGATCAAGGCAACTCACCAAGGCAAATAAAGTAACTATCACTCTTATTAAGAGACTTATACCATTTATGCAACTTCTCAAGGCCCTCCTGAATTGCATCTTTGACAGGAGAAAACCTTGGAGCTGCTAACATAGTCTCCCAGCGGCATTGAAGCAATTCCAGATAAGGAATTGTCCTCCAAAGAGTTGGCTCAGTCTCTGATGAAAAGGATGCCTGGGCCCCACGAGGTTCCTAAACTTAAATATAAGATATCAAGAAAAATAAAATGGATGGAATTACATACTGCAAGAACTTCTTGGACCAAATCTAAAATCTCCCACTCACCAGGCTCAAGTTGATAGTCAGAATACTTTTTACTTTTAAGCTTTGGGAGTTTTTCATCAGCAAAGAGACAAAACTTCTGAACAGCCTTTAAAGAGTTAAAGAAATATTAATATAAATAAGAAATGATTTTGACTTACTGCTTTGCATTGTATAAATCGTTCAACAAGATCATGCATAGACCCCCAACGAGTTCGGACCCATTTGATCAGCTCAAGAATAGGAACATCTTCAGACTTGCAACACAGTGCAAAGTACTGCTTTGCTTGAGGAGAAGCACGAATCTATTATATATAAGCAGAGGAAAAAGCATAAAGAATAAAGATAATACCTGATTAACAAGTGCAAGGGTTTTTCCAAGAACATCCCCTGCAGTGAAGTCTATAACATCATCCACCTCTGTATTATCTGGAAGGTCATTGAATTGGTTCCAGTCCAAGACCCAGTTAATATTGCCATCATCCATATCATCATCATCACCCTCTGCATCCTCTAGAGAGGCTTTACCATTCTTGGTTGACCTTTTGTTCTTTGGGGCTTGAGGCTTCACTTTGTTGATAAAGGCCTTAGCAGCAAGATATATAGTATGCTCCATGCATCTAAAGGTAATTAGAATATTAATATAGACAAAAACCCTTAGTCTTACCGAACCCGTCAATCTTGTGCATACCACTTTTGGACAGAATCAGATTTAGCTTGTTGAATCACCCACAATGCTTTATCATTGGCTGTTGCATTGTTAGATGTAGCCCAGCCAAGCTAATAAAAATATGAAATAAGTTGATGCTATTATAATTAATTAATATAAAACTCACCTTATTTCTGATGTTATACTGGTCAAGAACCTCAAGAATCTTAACTGCAACATTTGCACCAGTATGGCTACCTTGAAGCTCCTCAAAACCCAGTAGCTTGCTTTTCAGCTCCCACTCTAATGGCTGATCAGCTGGTGCATCAATATAGTGGGCAGTGATAGCCAAATATGGGTCATATGCTTTAGATGTCCAAGCATCAAAGGTAATTGAAATTTTGCTTGGCACATTCTTAAAAACATCAGACAAATACAGTTAAATGAAGATAATCAGGAACATACTGCAAATTCCTTCTTAAGTCACTGAATTGCTACTTTTGACTTCTCAATGATCTCCTCCCGAAGCTTAGTTCGATGGGGGATATCTGACTCCTTTGTGGCTGGGCATTGATACATCAAGAGCTGTCGGAATGGCTTTGCATCAACAACCCGAAAAGACTGAAGAATAAATTAGAAACCTCAATAAGAAAATAATAATAAACTACACTTACCTGGTCATCAGATATAACAAAGTCTATGATATGCTCCAGAAGACCTTGTCTGCTCCATTTGATGTTTGGAGTAGCCTCAATAAAACTGTCAAGACTGCCCTGTTTAGAAAGGCCTTCAGGCCTTTCCATCTCTTGCCTTGGCAATGCCCGAGGATCAGGAATGATTCCTAGTTCTTGGCACTTCTGAGTATACATGTCACCATGAGTTGACCAGTGTCTGTGATAGAGACCATAAGTAAAGTGTTATTATCATGAATTGTTAAATGCTTACCATGAAATGTGTGTCCGTAATGTACTGTTGGAACCTTTTAAAAAGGCATGGTCCCGACGGTAACCCTTAGCACTGATAGACACACCTATAAGAAGCACAATCATAATATGAATGTAAAAAAAACATACATGCAAGCAAGGCAGAAGTGCCCCTTCTCAACTTTTCCTGTCACCTTGTTCTTAACTTCACCTGGTGTAAAAACTGCCCATAAGTCTTGAGTACGTGGATCTTCTCCTCTATGGAAGTGTTTTCGTGGTGGCTAAGAGTACTGGTAAGTAACAGGAAAGTTGACAGAAAGGGCATACAACTTACCATCCGTTCGCACTGAATCTCATCCTTCATCCTCTCATATTTGTCCAGTGGATCCTCAGGCACCTCTGAATCATCCTCAACCTCGAAATTGTCTTCATCTTCCTTATGGCAATTGGGATCGAATTCGTCGCCACTGGAGTTATCTTCATTTTCAATCACTATTGTCTTTGCTTTTAATGTAGTGAGGCGTTGAGGCTTGTCCGGTGATGGAGGGGCAGAGGTTGCACACTGTTGTTCAGGTAGCCTAGATGTCATCATGTTGCTGGTTTCTGAAATAAACAAGTCAGGTTGATGAACAAGAGGAAAGAATGTTTATGCACGAAGAAATTGCGACTGGAAAAATTTGTGGCTCTTGGGTGATTGGAAGGCAGCACTGGCCCCTGCCCTGCTGGACAGCTTTGGGATTCGTTTGCCGCTGACCTTTTTTGCTGGGGCTTTGTTCTTCAAAACTGGGAGAACATTGTTGTCGCCATCCGAAGCTGAAGACAGAGCCAAGCTATTAGACCGCTTGCGCTTCTTGAGGGTGATGGAGCGGCTCTCATCAGTTGGAGAGTTAAGCCACTCGATCTCTGTTGCATCCTTGAGGGTACCATCATTGTTCAAAGCGGGTGCGTTAGGGTCAGGCATAGCAAGCAATGAGCAGCAAACAGAGCCGAAAAAATGCAGTCGATGGTTGCAATTTGTCGGCAATATTTCAGGTTTCTTCTAGCTCTGACGTAATTTCGACCAAGTATGTGCCATCAGAGAGCGCATCATAACAGCACTAACCTGAACAATTCTCATCTGTATCAGCTCACGAAGCCATAGACATGCACAGGTTCAAGGTGTGAACCTCTGAGACCAAGTTGTCCAAGTGCCAGTGTGGGAATACAAGCCGCGAGTTCATCGATGATTGCATGCATCCTCATTGAGCTGCCTCGAGTCACGAGTTGCATTCTGACATCAATGTGCATCAATGCATCAATATTCATCAATTCCTGTCAACCTGTGAACACATTCTGCCCTTGTGCATTTCTCTCTATCGCCACCGTTCTCGCCCCTTCCAGCATTGCTGCCACCTCGTCTGCCCAAATGCAAGATCCAAGGGATCATCCAACGGTCGTTATCGTGCTTCCAATCCAAGATCATCGCCGCTCCCCCCCAAGCCTTTACAACCCCACTGCAACTGCCAACCACTTCCGAGTCATACCGGACATTCCTCCCCTTCGCGCTTGACCTCCAGTCACCTCTCTGCCCTGTAAAGCATCGGTTTCATTTATATTCATTTATATCTTACTTTTACGTCATCTGGCCACATGTTTCCAACAAAACCGATACCGCGCAAATGTGCAATCTCGTTTACGATCCCTTATATCCAACTTTCACATCGTCTGGCCACATGTCGCCAACAAAACCGATACCATGAAAACGTGCAATTTCCTTTCTTCCTTATCATTTAATCACTTCTTTTTTTTTACTTCCTTTTGTGCGACTAACTTTGTCTATTCACAGCTGTACTACAGACAAATGCTGACAACGATGTACCACCACTTCCCTTGCCCGCTTGCACTGCATCGTGTCACCCGCTCATATGGTGCTGTCTCTCCCGCTCGCATGGTGTCGTCTTGCCCGCTCGCACGGCATTGCCTCGCCCGTTTGCGCGGCATCGCCTCACCCGCTCATATGGTGCTGTCTCGTCCGCTCGCACAGTGTCGCCTTGCCCACTTGCACGGCATCGTCATCTGTCGCCTATCGCATGGCATCATCTGCCACCTGTTTGCACGGTGTCGTTGTCTGTTGCGTCGCATGGTGGTCTCTTGCCCGCTTGCAAAGAGTGTCTATATGCGCAAGGAATCCAGAATGCGGCGCGCCCAACTTAAGCAACCTTTGGAGGGTGTCACGATGTCTGGCGAAGGACCTTTGGTTAGCCGGTTAGGACAACAAGATTGATGAGGGGTTGGTGGAAGGGGTGCCAGAAGGGACAATGAGGGCAGAACAAGTTCCGAACAACCGACAGAATGAGAGGACTGATATATCATTTGTATTCTTAGACACAGAATGTGATGTCGAAATGATCACGAATGCTTAGTGAAATTATGAATACCCGCGCACCCGCGGCAACCCGAGGCACCTACTGGGTAAAACCCGTGGGTTGATGGACAGCAGACTGCCAGCAGTTTCGGTATCACTCATCTAGAAAGTTCGGTTCGAACTGGTTCAAACCCAGTTCTCTCAAATACCCAGAGTCCCAAACTGAGAACCAGAACTGTTTGGGACTCTGGCTGAACTGAACCTGAACTGAACAGAACTGTCAGTTCGGTTCTGCCAGTTCAGGTTCATTGGGTCAGTTCAGAACTGAACTTTGGCAACCCTACCTGAGATTGCTGCAGTGCATATAAACAACAAACAGGTCACGAGAGTAATAGACTAAGTTGCATAGACGACTTTGATGCTGTGCTCGTGATGGTTGGTAACCACCTCCAATCTGTCTATGGGGAGAAACCTACTGTAAGGGAGCCAGGTGCGCTAGGCTCGGAAAGTGCATTTGCAGTGCCCTCGACGCCCAACGAGCCTGACAGATCCGAATCGGGACTGGCCCAAAACGTGCCCCCGACACATCTACCTCGCTGCCTCTCCATTCCCGGCAGAAATCGGCATTGCAAACGCCGCACATACGCGCCCTCTCATCTAACCTATTCCTCCTGTTCTCTTCTTCTCCTTTCATTCTAGACCCGATTGAACTCTCGTACAGGACATTCTCCCCCTCTCTTTAGCTCGCGCTCACAGTCTCCTCCCTAGCTACTCATTCATTTATTTTCTCTCTAATACAGTGCCTGGTAGTACAACACCGAGCGCGCATACACACACACACACACACACACACACTCTCTCTCTCTCTCTCTTTTTCCTCTTTCCTCTGACTCGGTAGCACAGTCTCGCCTGTATATAATGTCACACCCATGCGTATAAAAAGGCGGCCGCGTCCTCGACGGACAGCGCTGAAAATCCGCCCCGAATTCCCTCTCTATTTGTTTGCCCTCCTCTCTCGAGTGTCCTCGAATTGCGCTACACGGCCGCGCTGGACCTTCGGTCCGCGCGCCCGTCTATTACCCTTTTACCTTCCGTTTCTTTGGACTCACGGGCGTGTCCCGATCCAACCTAACTCGGGACGCACGCCTACACTACTTAGCCCGGTCAGCTAACGTAGATCTCCTAACACTCTACTCTCTCCTCAACAGTCGACTTACGGTATTTGACCGTGTGATCATACATGTGACGCTCAGGCTGTGCACGGATTTTGACATTGTGAGTGGGCTAGTTAACTAACTACAATAATCGGAGGAAGGCAGTGCTGGTACCTGGCGCCCTATAGATCCGTGATAGCCTACTGAACGTAACCCGATTGCCAGGTTCTTACTAGGGGAGGGCAAGGCCACCTTCCCTCTGAGTTCACTTGTTTGTCATTTCATCTGGACGAATGAGATATCCCCGACCTGGTCTGTGTCTTTATCTATGCATATGATCGCTTCCCTCCTACCTGTAAGATACGTTCAAGGCCACCTTCGTCGAGAATACCATTCAGATGGGATTCATAGGAATCCAGACATCAGAAATTTGGCTTTGGCATAGACGGCAAGCGCTATTAGCCTTAGAAAATCTCAAATCTAGGATGTGGCTCCAAGCACAGAAAGCCCCTCCGAGGGAAGGAAATACAGTACAGAAAACTCAAGGTTAATGTGTTGTACAGCCAGCAAGCTCAGACTCAGGCAACGCTACTACCCCTTGGCCTGCAAAGTGTCCCTTAACCGCCGTGCGTTTGACTCCTAATTAACGCCTTCCTTCGCGGTCGCGGTGCCCATGCGAATCCGACAGTAACGATTATCGATTATCTTCGGACCCCTTCGCCATGATTACAGACTCGTTGACTCGCTTGTCCAAGATGTCCCCAGTGATCCCGTGACTACAAATCCTAAGTCCAGAAATCGATTTCACGTGCGTTTACGCTGATTTTTTTTTTAAATTGCTTTCCTCCTCCCGACAATCATGTCCCTGCATGAACTCTCATCTTACTACGATTTCTCTGATAACAAGCTCGAGCAAGGTCCAGAAGGCCTACCCATCTGTTTTGTTTGATCGAATCTGGCTGGCCTTCATCTCCTCCAAAATCAATTTCCGTCTGTCGGTTTTGTTGGGGGCTTGTCCATTTCAGGGCGACTCGTGATGCAGATATGCAATATCTTCTTCCCGAGTCGTCCAGAAGTTGTCATGTCACATCTAAACCGCTCTTACCCCTGCGCCGGCTTTCGAGTATGCGAGCAAGACGTCGTCGATCACTTCAATTCCTTCGTTCACTCAGATTCAGAGAGCCGGTGATTAATACGATGTCGGAAACGGCTATTACATATAATCTGTGATGGCACGCAGAGGTTTTTCACATACAACTCAAGGCTGTATGTGTAGACGGGGACGTCCAAGGTGCTAAGGAAATGTCCTTTCTCTTGCGTTCCAACTTGATAATGATTGTTTAGGTAGACAGATTATGTGTTGTACAAACTTTGTCATGAATATATGAAGCAATTTCCTTCTAGAATCTTCCCGATCGTCCTATCGCCTAACATCGATGGCATCGTTCGAGTAAGGTGCAGAGGGCCCGTATGGAAACTACTTTGAAGCCACTTACGAAAGTGACGGGCTAAGCTACAAACAAGTGGTTGTCGACGACAAGGTAAAGGACCATCCGGACCGAAATTTCAATAATGGGTGATGATACGCTAGCCACCTAGCACGATCGATCAGTGACCACCAAGCATCACTTCCTCTCAAGACCAACCTAGGTAAGCCTCAGCGACGTTATTTCAGGATGTTAACGATCACTGAGGTTCTAGGATCTTGGTGACAATTTGTATCAACCCCTTGATGTGTCCTACCTATCGTTAAGACGGACGTATTGCCTCGCATGAACAGTATCGTGACGGAGTTGACAACTCTGTACTTCCAACGTCGTGACCAACGCTGCACAACACATAGGAGTTCGAAACACTCGCCGCCGTCACCAGGAGACCACGAAATGTCTTGAGAAATAGGCGGAAACAGAGAAGAGCTTAGGACAGGTGCGGATAGATCAGTATTGATAGATTACATGTGTTAGGGCTACTAGTACTTCCGAGACTCTATGAACTCTTTGTGGTTTTCGCAATGTGGGTTCTATTGTGTCGGAGTCTGCAATAGCATTGCCTGACCAAGAATATCAACTGAAACAACATGATTTGTGGACATGTCCGACAGTGTACCCCCTATTGAGTCCAATGCCACTAGAATTTGTGGCCCATCGGGTTGATGCAGAAGGCTGTATAAAAAGACGTCCGAAAATCTCCAGACACGAGAATGGCTTTCCACTCGTCGTACCTCACACCTTCCTTCGACTCTTCTACAACGCTGCATAGCAATACTATACATGAGAGCCTTGGCCACGCGACGTCAGTTTCGGACAGCGCCTGCAGGCCAGCGCTCAACCCACTTGGTTTGGGCGAGAGCATCAAGAATGGGCTGCGGGCCGTCCTGAAGCCGCCACCCGAGCTGTCTTTGGGTCCTGAATTCGCTGAGAGCTCAGGGGAGTCTTTGCTCTTGCTCGACGACGAAGACGAGTCAGCATTTTCCCCGATCGTCGCAAGCAGGGGTACGGGCGCAGTGCGCCTTGCCCTGACGCGAACGCCCCCTGACGCGATTCCTTCGACTGTGGTATGGGCCCCACCATCGCAACAGCCCCCTACCTGGGGCCAGTGGTCCAGCCATGTCTTCTCGCACTGCATCTCCATCCTGACAGAGCGCGATGCGAGAGCCGCCTACATGTTCAGCGCCGGGCTCCTCCCGTCGGTGTATGAATGCTCCATGGACGGCGTGGAGCACCTCTGGCTCCTCGTGCCGAGTCGCCCAAGTGCGGACGGCCAGATGCAGCTGACGGAGAAACAGATGCGCACCGCAATGGAGTTCTACGAGCGCGCAGGTACCGCTACCGCAACGGACTTGGAGGAGGCAGCGAACAGCTGTGGTTCAAGTTGGGAGGGAAACGACGCTGGGTATCGTGTCGAGGCATGTGAGGAGAGTGCGGTGCTGCTCTCGTGCGCCAATGGAATTGAGGTGGATGCAGTCGCGTTGGCCGTGTTGCTCTTGGCACACCAGTCTTGCGAGCATGGGCCCCGTTGGCGCATGCGAGACGAGTACGGTGGGTCTACCGGCCCCGCGCATCTTGCGTCGCGACTCATCGACGATGATCTGGGCGTGTCGTGTGTCTGGAAAGGCATACTTACACGGCAGGATGTGGAGCGCGTGCAGGTCACGTTGTGCCAAGGTGGTGATGAAAGTGTACCGGGTTGAGCCTCTGGTGTTCCGCATGTCGTGAGGTCAAAGATCTGGAGATCGACCACCGGCACTTGAGATGCGACGTAGGGAATGGATGTAACATGTGTTTAATGTAGACAACGAGATTAATGGCAGGACCTTAGTATAATGGACAAGTGACACATCCAAATAAACCTTTTGGACGACCTGAGTCATTTGCTACTGACCCGTCAAATGAGGTACAGCGCCCGTTTGATGAACAAGACTACTTTTTAACACATAAATTGACTTACAAAACAAACAAATTTCCGAAATCCTCCTGTCTCATTCCGACACTTCTCCGGTCATGGATCCGCCCCTCTCCCTCCAAGCTCGGAGTACAGCACATCCACATCCGTCGTTCCCTTTGGGTGAAACCGGGGACGCTGATTCTTGAAATGATTGGATATGAGGAATGCAACGTCTAGAGATGGTAGAACATGAAAGCAAAGACGATGGCGGAAATGAGTACAGGAACTAACCGAGAGACTGTTCAAAGTTCAGACGAGGATCACAGAAGCTCTAAAATTGCCGAGAAAGTGAGTGAGGAAACAGAGTGAAGTGGCAATGCTCAAGTTATACGCACCTGGTAGCGTAGGCCAAGCTGTTCCTCACTAAGTTCCATGCTCCCACCTAGACACTCGGTCACGCTGTAGCCCTCTTCATTCAACTCACCCGTGAACTCGAGACTAACCCCGCCGAGTCGCGACTGGCACTCGCCGTGGATCCGAAGGCAGGAAGTAAGCTCACTGATAATAGTCCCAAAGTGGCGCGTCTTCAAACCAGATGATGATACAAGTGTGCTGAGCGACGGGTAGTTTCATCAACACCGATGGTTCTTGTGATGGGTTCAGTATATACTCACTTTCCGTGCATTGGGTCGCAAACCCAGATAACAGGATGACCGGACTCTTGAACAGCTTTGATATGATTTGACAGATGCGAGCTAATCTAGAAATAGCACAATCAGACGTAAATCTCATTGAAATATAATAGGAAGCGAGAACCTTGTCAGCCCCGTAGCGGGTTATAAGGGACACTCGGCCGTTCTCGTGATTGGGATTCACGACTGCATACTCGATAAGTTCAGAAGGACAAATGCATGGGTAGATGCTCACTGTCCAGCAGCGCGACGAGTTCATCATTGGCCATCGACGGCCCAACCTTTATACCAATCGGATTGCGGATCCCTCGGAAGTATTCGACATGTGCACCGTCTAGCTGTCGAGTTCTATCTCCCACCCACAGGAAATGCGCGGAAGTGTTGTAGTATTTCTCGGGTGCTGGCGTTCCGAGCTCGCGAGAAGCTATCGAATTCGGTATTGGATATCTCCGGGTCATGGCTTCCTCGTAGTCGAGTAAGAGCCCTTCGTGACTAATAGAGCGCGTCAAAAACGATCTGCTATTGGGTCAGATTTGCGCACCTCGTGTATAAGTCAGCCTCCCCCAAGGCCCCACGGCCTCCTCCGCGCTCGTAGCTCTGGGACTCTCTGCCGGAATCTAGGCCAATCGTTCGAGTAAAATCGAGAGCATCCGCAAGACCTTCCGAAATAGCAGCGTATTCCTGTCTGTCCAGAGATGTCACTGGCGTAAACCAAATGTATGCAGCAGGATCGCAACGAACTTCAAGGATAGCGATCGTACATGCGATAGTGACCAGTCCCGCGGGTGGTGCAGGGAACCAAATCCAGAGGTGAGAAGACTTCTGATGTGGTTTAGGGTTGCCGTTGAGTGGAAGTACGCGCTATGTCGGCTCAGGAATTATTGGTCCAGTAAAAAGCCAGTCGCAAGGCATACCTTAGTAGTCTCTCTGGGTCTGGAGTCCGCTCATCGGGGTGGAAGCTTGATATAGATTAGAAGTGGATCATGGCGAGTGGAATCTGCGTTACCCATTCACATTGTCACCTCTGTAATTGCCAATCTCAAAAGATGGGAAAACAATATATGAGGATGGGTACGCTACCGAAAAATCATCACGTCGCGGTCCCCAGCTCTTTCGGTGGCACTACTCCTCGGTTTAGCATATTGACCAGCAATTCGCCCAACTCGAACCTATCTCTAGCATCAGCAACGACAATGGACAATTGTTCGACAATAGGAACCTACGACAGGGAGACGAGCGCCCCAAATCAGAATGAGAGAAAATGACAATATGAGCCCTACTTTGGCGGAAATGTTTTCCTACGGTGGGATCAACCACCTGCCAGAATGAGGGGATTGGGGAAGTCGAAAGGACGGAACGAACCTGAGTACAGGCTTCGAAGCTTTCCGCACAGTCCCCAGCGTGTAGCAGAAATGCCTCATTCTTCTGTACGGAAGTT
The DNA here is from genome assembly GCA_003316435.1 of Russula virescens. Taxonomy (NCBI): domain Eukaryota; kingdom Fungi; phylum Basidiomycota; class Agaricomycetes; order Russulales; family Russulaceae; genus Russula; species Russula virescens. The sequence continues at coordinate 13,076 of QFEY01000272.1, forward strand.
AGCTGATGCCGAAGTCGTTCTATCTAGTTTTGTGTTCGCGCTTAGCTCGGTTTAATGTCGATGGTCCGCGGACGCACCTCGGATGGCGTGACAAGTGGCGGCAGGGCTCTAATTTTGCTCAGGACTCTGTGTAAGGAATAGGAATACAGCCTGATCAGTGCTGAGGAAATGACTTGGTGGCACAGTTCTATACCTAGCTAGATGAGCCTCGTCCGGATATTCAACGGCCTATATTATATGACGGGCTCAGATATACGGTTTTGATGTCAGAAAAAATAAAGCGCAAAACACACCTGGACCACTTTTTTGTTTCTCCATGACGTCGGAATCCAGTCCTCGGGATCCATATCAAATTGAAGGGGGTTGTAGTTCGAAAGGGAAGATAGCAAACTCGAGTCGGTAAGAACCAGATTAATATAGGCATCAGGGGACAAATACCGCCAAACGCATATATGTGCTCTAGTACTTTAATCCTATTCATAACGGGAACCCCTTTTTTGTTCCAAATCAATGGCACACCTGTCTGTCCTAAGCCGCGCGATGCCAGTACAGTAACTCAGCCTTCGCTCCACTAGTGGGGTATGACGCAACGATAGAAATTCGTTAGAACTGTGTACTACAGTATTTGTGGCGAGAATACAGGCAAGGCATGTCCTTCATGGCCCTGTTGCCACCATATTGCGCTCCCGAAAACCACCACCAACCACTTCTTTCTAGAGGCTGTGGCTGCACCAGCCAACCGCAGACCGATACGACGCCTCGCAGTTGCGGTCATCTATGCATATATGTCCCTCCGGCTTCTCCGACGGATCCAGCTGAGGATGTTATCGGGAAGCTCATTATAATCAACTTGAATTATAACCCGACTCTGAGTTACAAGCCAGTTGTCCGCCCTGTAATGTATTATAATGGGAACTATAATTTTGTTTGTAACTCACTTTGGGCGTTGTAATAAGGGCCCGTTCGGGAACTTTGTCACGCTTCGAGATACCAGCCAAAACTTTATCTCGGTGAAATGTTGCCGCGTGTGAGAAAATTTGCTGTTCAGGAACAGATTCAACTTGCCTGAGATTGTATTTGGGTGAAAAAATGCCAGCCAAAGTGAAATCGAGGTCTGACCCTCGATTTCACTCAGATAGCGTTACCCGTGTGACAACGTGTGATGGATGTGTTACGCTTGTGTGATGCACGACCAGAGAAACACGTGAGCTATTAACTCATGTGCGTCAATATTGTAAAGGATATCTCGATCCATAGCTGTTATGTGATCAGCCGCACTCATACGCATACGGGAGCTTGACTCCATTGCCATTGCAAAACGATTTCTACACAACAATACAATACGATCTATTCCACACACAATGTCCTTTGCAGAATAAAGCGCTCATTTTTTATTTTCCCCATGCCCGATTACACAGCTTTGCGATAATGTTCAAGTTGCTTTTGGAGGTAACAAGAGCGTGCATTGGGGTGATCGATGTCCAAGTAGATGCTCCCGACCTCTGGATTGAGTGTCAGTATTACCATTATATCGCAAAAGTCTTCCTTTGAAAAAAACTCATCCTGTTGGATCGCCTTGATCGCTGCAGAGCATTTGTTTGATGGAAGGGGGACAGACGTAGAAGGTTGGGAAGATTCTGGCTTGATCATGCTGTTGAGGGTGCCCACCATTTCAGACATTGTGTTCGCTACATCCTGGATTCCCTGGGCTGCTGATACGCACTGCACTTTGCACCGCTCATTCGCGGTTGACGTGACGCTCTTGGCGCGCTTGCGGGATGGTTTGGCATTCATTGTCTCCTCATCCTGATATAGTTAGCTACATTTAGATCAATGATAACAAGTGCTCACAGAAGAATCATCATCACCGCTCTTTTCTCCTTGATCTAAATGAGCCTGATCTTCTTGCGCTTTGGGTGTATTATCCTATATACTTATAAATAGTGAGATTGTATCGAAGAGGAGGGACATACATCATCTGAATCGCTGTCTGAGTACAGCTTCTGTTGGCTAATGGACTTAGCCAAGAGAATGGGGTTGATTGGGATGGATGATGATCCAGAATTCGTCTCAGTTGTCTGCAAATCAATGCCTATCTTTTGGGGCTTGAATAGCCTTTCTCCCGCTGCGCACAATCCATCTACAAGGTCGGCCATCTCACTAAACAGTGGGAAGGGCCTCGTGCACCAAAGCTTGGCCTTAGGGTGACTCTACAGATATATGCGTATCATATGCACGTTAAGATCTTGTCCGATAAGAATTGATCTCTCACCTTGAGATACTTCTCCCAGACGTCATCGCTGACCTTCGGGAGGTTTTTTTTATTATTCCATCCCCATCCAGACTGACCGCGTATATCCTTGATGATATCATATTCCTGTTTAAGCTACATATCTTTGTGTGAGCGCAGATATCCCAGGAACGCAGTACTTACTTGCTGCCATCTACTTTTGATAGCTGACATATCCTTGTATGCTCCTCCGGATAGCTTTTCTGAGCCAGCTAATGCAGCTTCGCATGCAACCCAGGCTACTTTCTTGGGGTTGTTGTCGCCCCAGTTACCTTTGCCCTTCTCCTCAAACAAGGTGAAGACCAGGGTTGCCTCGTCTTCGCTACTCCACTTGACCTTAGTTGCTTCCTTATTTTCTTTGTTGTCTTCACTTTTCATTGGGAAGGAGGAATAGAGACTCAAATAGATGAAGACCTGCAATGTATGCGTATACGCATATGTTGTGTAATCAGCGCACGCACGTCGGCTAGATAATGGCCAGGCACCATGACCCCGCATTTCGCATACAGGGCTGGAATTATCATTTGAGCATACACGGCCCATTTTTATGCAGACAGTACAATAATTTAATCTAATTATGCATTCCTCTTTGACTGATAATCTTCCCACATCGCTCGAGTGATAGTATCTCTTCATATGGCAGCTCTGGTCCGTTCTGCTCGAGTGTTGGCACGCTGAGTTGGACTAAGGTTTTCACCCATGCCCAGATCAGAACCTGTAAAGTTCTCTTTAAACAGGGGATCTTCAGGGCCATGGATCTTGCTGAAGTTGTGAACAACGGCGAGCGCACATACAATCTGAGCCTGGGTCTCAAGATCATATTCCTGAGGGAGTGTCAAGATCTTGAAATGCCTCTTTAGAACGCCGAATATATGCTCCACCACATTCTGGAGTTGCACATGTCTATAATTGAAGAGTTCCTTGTAATTTTGAGGCCTGAAGGGATAGGTCTGTACACACGTTAGATGAGATAGCAAATCAATACCTGTCTGACGCCTGTCCCCACTCCTTCAGATGATAACACACTCCCCGGTATGGTACCAAGAGAGCATCACAGTTAGGGTATCCCACGTCGGCCAGATAATACCGGCCCTCCGGAATTGTGAAGTCGGACCTGTGCACATTATCGAATACACAGCTGTCAGCGGCGCTACCTTCCCATCCAGGCAGGACATAGACGAACATCATGTCCATCATAGTTGCACTGAGGACATTCTGCGAGATAGTCCCCTTCTGGTTCCGATAAGATGCGCGCAGCACCTCGGGCACATGCATCGGGATATGTGTTCCATCGATCGCACCGATGCAATCCTTAAACCAAGGATAATACTTCCTACTTTGTCTGATTTCATCTGGGATAGAGAAGCTCCTAGTGGGGAGTTCGATCAGCCCATAATAGATTGTGGGCGAAGTCAACGCGTCGAGTACACGATGAATAGATCTAGTGGCACATTTAGATCTTGATATACGGACATCTTATCCTCACTTTGAGATGGTATCCGCACTATGCTGGAAGTGTTCTTGCAGTCCACGATTAGATAGTGCTCGATGCGCGAAGTGTAGAAAGATTGCCAGTTGTTCTTTTGCAGATACATATCGGGTGTCCTTCAGCCCACCATCCTTCATAAGTAAATCCAGGAGCCTTTCAAAGACATGCTTGCTCATTCCAATTTCATTATGGAATCTTCCGTCATGTCCAGTGAGGAGTTCGTCTGCCCATTGCTCACCGCAAAGAATTGATGTGTGCTGTGGGACCTTCTCGAAGCGAGATGCATATGCCAACACAGTAGCACTTCCTGCAGCCATAGCTGTCAGTCCAATGATTAGCGCAAGGCGCTGTCTCGCATTGTGGCCTAGAGGCATCAATTGATAACGTGCATATATGTGCCTGGAAGGTGGGGTAATCAGCTACTGTCGGCTACTATCGGCTAACGTGAAGCAATTACAATCAAGATACTATATGCTCACTAATGAACCCTCTCTGCTGGGGGCAAGAGCTCCGCTGGTATGTAAGGCACCAAGGGGGATATTAATACAATGTAAATGGCACGATGTGACTTCTCCATCATAGACTTCACACACGCGTCTGCCCATGTGAGATCACCTCACGTGTGCATTCTGATCACGCATTGTCACACTTGAGCAGGTCTCGTGATGGTTCTCCGCAAAAGGAAATGGATTTTTTCACTCAGACAACAGTGCATTTGTTAACTCAAAAACGAGAAAATCGTATCTCTATCTGGACCCCCCCAAATTACAATTTGCGCGAGATTCTGTTTCGCGTTTTTTTTTGCCGATCGGGCCCTAAATAAAATCGAGGCGGATAACAAATTTTGATTATAACATCGCTTACTTTTCTTCCGACAATTTTTCTCGGGCATGAGATTTAATTTCCTGCTTTGGCCTTTCCCTCGTATCATCTATCATCATTCGGATATCGCTGGGCGCTGGACGAGGCAGGCGCTCGGATGCTAGGAATGAAAGAATGATGTGACCCGTAGTGGCGGTGGGTCGTAATTTATGTAACGCTCTGCCGAGTAACGGTACCATTCTCCGAAACACAAACAATACTCACAACGGAACGCCGATCTGGCGTATAAGTGCTCACGATGACCCACCGTCTTTCCCACTCTCGTTTGGACCCGGACTTGAATACTTGAGTCAGACCATGTCTAGCTCACTCACGACGAAGACTACGTTTGGGTTGATCCCTCTCTATGTGGGCATTCTACTCCAGCATTATTACTACAAACTCGTCGAGGGCAAGGGTAAGGCACGCTTCACGGTGCCCCTGCGTAGGGAGGAGTTGATGTATGACGAGGCATTCACTATCACCCGCGTGAGCCATGGTATCCTCCTGTCTCTAAACTAACTTTACTAACCAGACCACCAGAATTTCATGGACAGAGCAATGAGGTATTCTCCTCTACAATCCTTTATCACTATATCAATTCTGACTGGTTCGTCGGCGACGGCGTGTTAGTCATACGGTCGAAGAAATGCAGAAATTCACGCAGATCCATACGCCCATCCCTCCCTCCGCACACGTTGTGCGGGTGTCCGTGCCGCTTTCGTCCTGCGCAGACGCAGCGCGTTTGCTCATTGATGTGTTTGGGGGCGAAGCAGAAGCGAAGAGGGTCCTGGGAGGTGTGCGGTGGTGGCAGGTGCGTGCCGACGACAAAGGGTGCGTTTTTGTCATGGATTACTGTCTTGCGAGGCGGGGTTCCGTTGAGTAAACCGTGGTCATAGTATCGATGCGGAGTGGATCATGGAAAAGAAAGATTGGCAGCAATCTGTGCGCCAGGAGAGAGCTGCCGCCGCGAGTTCAATGGGCAGCCCTAATATTACAAGCGCTGCGAACCTTGCCAATAGCTCGTCGCCTACAGGGAGTCGTGGCATTGGCGCGGATGTGCACGATTCAAATGTATACGAAGCAGAGATGGACGAGATGAGGTGTCTCTTGTGGGCACATGGAGGTTCGTTCCACGTTATGTTCATTCTCCATTTCATGTTAATTTCTGATTTTTAGGTGGGTATTATTTCGGGAGCGTGGATCAGGAGAGGTGAGAACCCCCCTGTCAAGCAATGACTAGGGGATCAAACAACTACAATTTGTAGGTATATGATACAGCGTTATGCGCGCAAGATACGAGGGCGTGTGCTAGGTGAGTGAAATTTTCGAGTTGTGGGCCAACCGGCGTTGAATGGGATCCCCTGTAGCTCCCAACTATCGACTCGCTCCTCAATATCCCTTCCCCTGTGCTCTACAAGACTTCCTTGCATCTTGTGCGTATTACCACCTCTCTACTGGCGTATCTCACTCCAGCGCCCGCGCGTTTGCTGTCCAGACCTCTTCCTGATCCAACCACCGGAAGGTGCCGCTCACCGTCCTGTCAAGCCCAGCAACGTCGTCATAGGAGGAGATTCGGCGGGTGGTGGATTAACTTTAGCTCTGCTGCAGGTCATCCGCGACGCTGGCTTGCCACAGCCTGCGGGTGCCGTGCTTGTCTCTCCTTGGTGTGACCTTCATCACTCATTTCCGAGCATCTTCCTTAATACCGATACGGTAACCATCTCTTCCTCCCCTGAACGCCCGTCATCTGAACGACGCTATGTTCTGCTCTGACAGGATGTTGTTCCTGCGACTGGTCTCACCCTATTCAAACCGAGCCCACTTTGGCCACCCCCGCCCGACGACGTATACCTTAAAGTGCATGACCAGTTGCGGGGTAGTGTGCGTAATGCTGTCTACCCCAACCCCCTCTCTGAATCAGAGGCGCCTGCGATCCGCGCCGAACAGCCCGAGATACAACCCAGGTTTGAACTGGAAGCTACGACTGCGTCATCCGGCAGGCCCGACCAGACGCTGCTGGTGAAAGGGCAGAATGGCAATCATTTGACTATCAGTCGTCAAATCCAGCTCTATACAACCAATCCGTTACTCAGGCATCCGCTTGTCAGTCCCGTATTGGCCTATCTCGGTGGACTTCCACCCCTGTTCATCATCGCTAGCGACCGGGAAGTTCTCAGAGATGAGATCGTTTACACGTTAGTCAAATTCATTATAATATGGGTAAATGGTTGGATATGCTTTACTTAATGAGCATGGTTGATAGTGCCCATCGCGCCGCGGATCCAGCTAAATATCCGGTGTCGGAACAGACGAAGAGGCTATACCCGGCACTTGCAGGTGTCGAGAGAAGAATGAAGCCGACTGCGGTCCATCTTCAAGTCTATGATGGTACATCTCCCAGCTAATTATGACTTTATCTGGTTCGGTCTCACCGTCCCCAAACCGTAGATACAGCCCACGTACTGCCGTTGGCGTTTATTGCTACTACCCCAGCGAAGTATTGCTACCGTGCAATTGCGACGTTCATCAAGCATGTTACGAATATGCCACCCACCGCTTCATTGCAGCGGCATAAGCCAGCGGCGCTACAGGCGTTGGGTATCACACCCGCGGGGACAATCATTTCTCCCGCTACGCCCTCCCAAACAGGCGGCGATAGGCCAGCAGCACCATCGCACGCCGAGCAATGCTCCTCATCACAGCCTAAAGGTTTCGCGCGTGTAACGTCATCGTTCCGAAGAGGGGGTTCCCTCTTCTCAAAATCATCGACCAACCGTTCAGGTTTTGGTAACACCGAGGACGAAGGTGCTATCGAAAACATCCTTGCAGGAGATCCTATTGTATACCATAGTGGATGGGTAAGAGCCAGGTCTGACATTGTTATTAATATCTTACATCCCTAGGCAAAATCCCCAGGCTATCAGGGCATGATTCGCGAGCGGGTATCGATTGATGGTATTGTCCGGTTACTCGAAACAGAGCAGGACCTCTCGGCGCTACAAATAACGCCCGAGTTCCTCGGCACTATCTCCGAGCACTGGGTATACCGGTACATCGCGGGTACGGAACACCACGCGAAGAAGTTCGCGGCCCACATCGAGCGCGTCGCCAAGCATCACGAGCGCACCGTCGCTGACCTACTACAGCAAGATCCCTCCCAGCCCCATGCCAATGAAGCGAAGACGGCCGCTGCGCCCCACTGGAGCCTCGCGTGGGCTCTCGAGGCGGACGAGCATCCACCGCCGAGCAGCCTCGTATCACTGCCTGATGTAACCAAAGTATTCGCGCCCCTGCGCGATGCGAAACGTAGCCGCAGTGTGGGACGCGGAGATAGGGTTCTGTCGGAGAGAAAACAGAAATTAGAGACTAAGGGTGGGGCGCGCGTCAACGCCTTTTTTGAGGGTCATGCCGGCTCAAGGTCAGATCATCAAGCAGCTCCACCATAGGCTGCTGCTGTTGTGTGAGTAGACGGCACATAATTCCATTGTATACGCCGGGAAGGTACACTTGAAAGTGTCTCAAACGCGTGGATTGTGGATCTCTTTTATCCGCTGGTTGATTCATGTTTTATATTGTCTCAATGTTCTTGTCCAGGTTAACTTTGCCGTTGTATCGCCATTTGTTTTCTTCTGGGTGCTTGTACTTGCACTCCCACAGGTGGGCTTGTGGAAGGCCTGCGGAAGACTGTAATGATAACACATTCTCATATGACAATAATGGATTGGACGCGGATAAACCAGAGCGTGACCACTTGTCATTGACTGCCTCGATGGCCGGGCTCGGGTGCCATCGAAGGGGCAGGACTTTCGCCCGAGGGAGGATGATAAACAAGGTTACGGCCGCATTGAGCGTAGACTACATGGAGGTCAGGCCAGGTGATCCTTCAATCGAACCTGGCACGTTTGGAGTTTGAAGCAAAGTTACCAAGGCTAGTATTCGCTTCATCCCGCTCGTGATTTCAGCCCTAATCACCCTGTGCTAGGCCTCCGAGCAGAACCCAGACCTTGCGGGTCGTCGTTCAACACTACGTGCTACCGGAGAAACTGTTCATATGCAGAAGTTTCACAAGTCTATTCAGTAACAAGATATTATCATCAAACTAATACTACTTGCAGTTAATTGGTATTTTATTTATATTATTGTATTTATTTATTTCTAAAATGAGATGTGATGGATCTGAAGATGTGAGATTTCTTGGGAAGTGCCTGCCCAATAATCCACCTGTATGGTTCATCACTCTTGCGCTCAACAGTAGTCAAGAATGGAGATAGGGAGGACATGCTCGGATGGGGGAATATGTTTTATAGGGGAATGCATCCTTTCCCATCTGCAGATTACGGCGTCGGCCCTGTAGCAGCACTCTCACTCCGCACCATCTGCGCTCTGGTGATATACCTTATCTTGGCCCTGAGTACTGGTACCCTGAACTGCTCTCGCCGGATCTTGTTCCTCCCCCGCTGTATTCAGCTGCGCAGCCATAAGCGTACGGAAACGTGAGTTTTCACGTTGTACCTGTATAGATGAGTTGAATCGATTACATCAAGACAATTATCAACCAGTACGTACTAGCTCGCGGTATGTTCCGGTCTCGGTGATATGTCCGTCTGGAGAAGAGGCGGTAAGTCCAGCCATGAATGGCATCTAGGAAACAGCCGGGAAAGCCTACCTTCCAACACGACGATCCGCTCTGCCCTCGCGATGGTCGAGAGGCGATGGGCGACGAATAGACACGTCGTATGACGTGAACGAAGTATTTTATCAATCGCGTCATTCACCTGCCAAGAGAAAAAGAAAAAGAACAAATCGCTCTATGTGACTATGACCGGAATGAAATATGAATGTATCCTCACGCGGCGTTCAGCGGATGCATCCAGGGAGCTAGTGGCCTCGTCAAGTGCCAAAATAACAGGCTTCTTAAGCAAAGCGCGAGCGATGGCGAGCCGTTGGCGCTGGCCGCCGCTCAGACTCAATCTGCCAACTATACGATATGTAAGTATCAAAACTAGCAGGTGAATCCCGCTAGACTCGATAGACCCACTTTGTGTGTCAAAACCGTTTGGCAAACCCCATACGAATTCGCAGTTTGCTTCGCGAGCGGCTGCCTCGATCTGCTCCCTGGGAATGTCCTCATTACCATATGCGATGTTTGACGCTATTGTACCAGTAAACAGAACTGGGTCCTGTAGGTGGAGGTGCCTATCAGTTAGACACAATCCAAAACTACCCTATTGGTTATATACCTGAGGGACGACACCGATGACGTTCCGCCACGACTCTGGTGTGAATTCGCGGATATCTGCAAAGTGTGCTCAGACAAGGTGGTTACCTACCAGAGATGGCCGGGAGTACCCTGTCCATCGTATGTGATTTTGCCTCTGACAGGATCGTAATACCTCAACAGTAGGGAATGTATAGATGACTTCCCGCCCCCACTTCTCCCGCTGTTTGATTAATGACCATCAAGGATCTAGCTTCGAAATCTGAGGCAGCACATACACGATAGCCACATTTTCTCCAACGTTGACCTCAAGGTCGAAATTCTCGAGCACATTTACTCCACTCCGCGTCGGGTAGCTGAATGTAATATTCTCGAATCGAAGCGGCCCAGCACGCGCCGGATCCAATACCAAACCCACTCTAGGCTGGATTGCAGGGGTTCTGTCGAGAAGCTCAAAAATACGCGTCCCAGCGCCGATTCCGCGCATTATAGATGTCTGGGATGCGTCAATTACGCGTATAGAAATGGTGTGAGATGTAAGCTCACGAAGAAAGACCTAGAGAGTATGTAGATGAGAGCAATTTCCTTGGGAAGTGAGAAGTGGACATACGTTAACATTTGCAGGCCGTTGCCAACATAAACCGTATACATTAACAAGCTTGTGAGTTCTCCCACGGATATCTGCCCGTGGCTCACGAGAGACCCTCCTAGGTGCAGGATGGGATAATTGTTTTCCAAGCAGTGACCCAAGAATCAACGGACCATAGCCTAATAAAGCCAATAACGTAACGTTCCCGCTCCACCCAGTGCTGCCAAAGAATATGCCAGAGGCAATAGCCTCGCGCCGGGCGAGGGTCAGGACGCGTTCGACTCGCTCAGAAAATTTCTTCTCTTCGTATGGGGCCGCATTGAAGACTTGTACCGTGCGAAGAGCAGCTAACGCTTCCTGTGCGACCTATAAGCCACATTTTTGAGCACATTCGTTTACAGCCATGATCATGGTTTCCTGACTTTGGTCATATCTCCGAGAGCTTCTTGTGTTTTATTGGAAAGTCTTTTCAAGTACCGCCCGTAAAATACCTGATCAAAGTTATGATATACGCTAGATGGATGAGTGAAACCAATACGAACTGCGCCAAGCGAGATGGGAGGGACAATGGCAAGCATGAGAAATGTGAGATGTGATGATATGTACAGCATTGCACCAACTTTGCCGCGACCTGGTCAAACATGAATTTGCAAAGCCAATGCGATGGTACTTACGGCCAGCAAATGACATTACTACGGCGCGGAGACCATCTGACAAGTTTTGCGTGATGCTTTGGACATCATTAGTGAACTCGTCAACTATGGGTCAAGACGAACTCACCTTTCTCCGACTATGCTGCTGTCAACACTTAATCGACTTAGTGCATCGCCTTCGCCACGCTCTACAAATTCGACTTCCTGCCGAAGTGTGGCAGCGTAAGCCCGCTCACGCAGGCGAGCGACTATTCGCTGCCCTAAGCAGAAGATGAAGATTGGGTTTATGGGAGACGAGAAGCATAACTCACCCGACATACGCATCAGGAATGCACGCCCCGCATTGCAAGCTCCGCCGATGGTAAAGACGAGGAGTAGTCCCACAGTCGCCTGTGTCAGTGAGAGTCCATGCGGAATCGTCTGTGGGTCAGAGTGATTTGTGAGAAATTTTCCATGATTTTCATCTCAAAGGATTCGTGAAAGGCGAAGAATTCGACCTACCGGGTTTGGGGACGTGAAGTAGTCGATGAGCTTTCCAACCGTGAAAGGAATGCTTAAGGACACGGACGAAGAGACGAGCAAAAGGCCGATGGCGGTCAGGAGCGGGCGCCGTTCTGACCTCGCAAGTGCGATGATCTTGCGAAAGGATGCGGACGTGGAAGTGGTGCCATCAGCATTGGACAAGAGGGAAGCTGATAGAATGCGAGAAAGTATGGAACGGCGTATGGGGACATGAGACGGCGTCGGAGATGGAGGTGAGGTTAGTGATGGAGGAAGTTGTGGAGCGGCGCAGGGGGTAAAGCTCGCTGCGAAGAAGCGCTTCTGGGCCGAAGAAAATGTTGGCCATAGGGGATGTCCCCGACTGGACGACTCGGAGAGGTGCGCAAATGTAAGGCGGAGGCACAGTTCTCGCGGTCCCCGAGCACCTGAGGAGTAGGCCGAGGCGGCAATGACACCGCAGAGGCGGGAGCGGAACATAAAGTCCACGAATTAGCGGCAGGAGAGGTTAGTGGTACACGGTACAAGATCATGACTGTGTGTTGGCACCTCGTCCTACGATGTCACGTGTGAAAATCATGTGACGAGTGCAGACAACAACAAGCGCTCACTGCTGTATTCGCTCCAAACCAACTCTCTCTGTTACGCCAAGAAAGGACGGGTACTGTTACAGAGTAAGGATACATAATAAGAATACAACGTGATACATGAACGCAGAACACATGATTAATGATTAGATGATACATCATATGTAGCGGCGCCGCGGCGGAACTTATGAATGAATACATCCATAAACGCCTTCGGATCCTAAAAAACCAACAAAGCGGTATCAGGTGCAAGGTGGTCATGGTCTGGACTCGGACGAGAATCTGATCACGGCAAGTCGCAGCATATTGATGGCTCGGAGAGCTAATTCATTGTCCCGCAACTCGCGTAGATACAGCCTGCTGAGGCTGTGCACGTCCCTAACGTTCATTCGCGTCAGCACCGATGGAATTTCCTCTGATAGTTCGTATCTGCGGCAAAATTCCTCAATCGTGAGCCTCCCGCAGAATCCAGGGATAAGCCGCCCGGGGAGGAGGAGGCGAGAATCCTTGTATTCGGTAAGCGCTTCTTCTAGCTCAACATCCGACATCTTCCGCGAGTGATATAATCCGCGTCCCGGTGACACGCCCGATGTGCAAGAGTCAGCAGTTTGCTCACGAAGTGGAACGGGTCAGTGGGGAACTTAGGAGACAAACCTGGGAGATGGAGCCCGAGCCTGTGGTACTCGCTGAGCCACTTTCTAAGGACTCAGATGAAGGAGACGCTGCAATAAGAAGTATAAGAGGAAGCTCGCGAGTAGAGTGCTTTATCGATGAACCTGGGCCTGATTCCGGACTCGCAATTGGTGGAGTAGGCAGTGGAAGGAAGGTTGTCAACGGTGATGGGGGGAAGAATGAGATGACGAATGTCGAAGATTGACAATCCTCTAATACCTCAAATCTACTTTGCATCACATCGTCGCGTGGCCTACAAAGATCACATCAACGCATTTACACTTGACATATCGTAAAGCGAAGAAGGGGAACACTGACGGAACATAGCCTGGCCCATCTTCTGGAGATGGCTGACGCGCAATGACTGGCACAAGAAAAGCTTGATTTGGTTCTCCCTGGACTTTAGCAAGGTGTTGAAACCGAATCTCAATCGTGGTTGGTTCAAACATCTTGGACTGACGATCTGGTGTACCTCAATAGCCGGTTGTAAACATGATGTAGGCCCTCATACCGTACGATGCCTGAAACCTGAAGATTGAATCACACGCGATGTTATGCCATACCTTTGGCTCTCGGGCGATGAGCCACTTTCCTAACCACTGGCCACTAACAGAGATGTCCGCGCTGGCGTCATGAAGACTACAGTTACGCACTAATAGTCGGAATGCCTGTGACAATATCAGTACCTAGATAACCATAACACGTAAAGGGCCAACCTCTTCTGGAAGCGCCACGAAGGAGACAAAAACCATGCGGTCCCCTTTTTCTTGATTCACCATCACTGGTGAATCTCGGTATCTGAGCTCCCGTTTCCCCGAGATGACGGAGAGTGCCATGTCAGATAGTTCAATTGCATGTTCTGGTTCTGCATGTTCCAGTTCTGAGTTCTCCGGGAAAGACGAGTGCATGGAGCTCAGGAGGGACGAATGGTGGAGGCCAGATATAAGTAAGGAGAACGTCTATATGAAGTAGAGCGACGGGTAATGTACTTTTATACTGACAGCATGTATGGGCCCGAATAGGACGATGTTATGACAACATAGCACAACACAGAGGGAAGATAGGGAAGCACTGGAATCACGAGGAACATAACAGCCGTACGTGGGTTCATCTCATGAAGTCCGAGGCCACCTCAAAACGGTCTGTCCTAGGAGAAATACGTAGACCTGCATAGTATCGCGGGTGGAAGGAACACGTCCGGAAGTGAAGAATCACAGGACGTGGCACTGTATTTGCTTTATTTTCAGTGTGGGATTCTGGAAGCGTTGTGCTGAGGGCAGTGACTAATAAGAAAGGGACGCCATGACAGAACTGAGATGGTGAATCGGGGAACGCCTGCGACCATCAATAGAGAACGTTAGGCTACACAAGAAGCTTCCCACTTGTAACTTGAATGGGACTATGTGAGACCTGTCGCTTTGCTGGCGACGAAGGAATCGGACACATTGATGCGGAGTCTGATAACTCAAGTGGGTGCGAAAGATAGATCCATACATAGAAATTCAGCCCAACGCGAGGAAGAGTTGAGAACGACATACTTGGTGGGGCTTGTTTTTGTGGTGCTTACTTGAGCATAGCCAATAGCCTATATCCACGAGCATCAAGCGAGCCGATTATGAGGGCTTGAGTTGGCCCAGAGTCCAGGGAGTACGACACGTCCGAAGTCGCTCCAGATTAACTCTAGCAAGACAAATTCCGCGGCCAACCCTGAGGGAGGAGCTATACTTGAGTTGTGACTCTGATGAGTCTAAGACTGACCTATTGACTAGGTCGTATCTACGAAAAATATAGAGGAATATTTGGTAGCGGTTCACCCGTAGATGAAGTGCGCCGTGCAATGTCCATGTCATCAATGGCATTCTGGTTATGGTGACGTTCGGTAATCTAGCAATGCTGACTGCTGGCGGATGTATCTCCTCACAGACTTGTAACGTGGAAGTGTGACGCCGATCGCTACTACCAGTAAGTCCGATCTAATGTTCTTCAGCACATTTGGTAAAACTCACCAATTATGCGATATTACTCCGAGAGCGGCTTTTCGGCCCTTTCTCGGACTCCTTCCTGGGCATAGAGGGCAAATGAGATCGACGATCCCGGCACCACATACCACGAATCTCGTCAAGCAGAAGGATTTCGGACCCTCAGATGATAAAACCATCGGCAGAAAATTACCTTCCACTGCACGTGTTTGGTTCACTGGCGGGCCGCCTCTGGCTCCACAGTCCTTGGAACAACACAGCATGACAATTTTCGTGGGCCGCCCTCACCTACCGTGTGCCGAGACATCGGCGAAGAGATGCTCCAGTGGCCTTAATCGCTTTAATACCCCGTGGCGACAGCGCATGACTGTCATGGATAGTCCACTTCACACAAATATCACCGTGGACAAACCCGGCATATAGTACGTGGTTGTTTCCTTGGCGCAAAGGAGGCTAAAAGCTGTAGATAACGCTAGGCGATGTCATAGTGTCGTTCGAATGACGCGAGTAACAGCGAAGCGGATAGAGGTTTCGCACAGTAGAAGTTGGGTCGGGTCGGAGGGTAAGAGGCGACTGGGAAGGTCGCAAGAGCGACAAGAACAAGGGTGAGGCGGACGAGGCTCCGCAGAATCAAGACCGCGAGAAAAGGTGGTAAGATAGAGAACGGAGCACCCACAAAAGAGATGCCGACAACACAGGCTAGGTTCCGCTACTTCATTTCGGCCTGGGCTCGGGTGGTCAGTCTTTTATATAAAGGCAATATATACCAGCGTCTTCTTTTAGAACCGTAGTCTAAGTACACACGAGGGGACTCGGAGACTCGGAGGTAGCAAAGGGGGTTGAGCAAGAACATGCCAAGAAGGGTGAAGAAAGGATTCAAAGGAAGGGAAGGGTCTTCGCAGCGAGTCAGTCCGTATTGCATAGAGATCGAAGATGATGATAGCAATCATTACTGTCAGAGGCCGTGAAAAAGGGGGAAAGGAGAAAGATAACCGAAAGACACCATGGTGGTGGTTCTTGGTTCCGAGTCGGGTTCGACTTCAGTTGTTAATGTAGCGCTGGCGGGTGCTCCGACGTCCTCAGAAAAGCGGAGGAACATAGTTCGATAGGTCTGCAAGCGGGAGCTTCTTTCGCTCTTACTTACATCATCAAACTTTCAAACATGCCATCTGCGCTATCCCCAGCAACTAGAACAGAGAGGATCCCCCTCCCTACCCTACTCACCACCTTCTGCAAACAATGGTTCCTCAACAAGGACCATCTCATTGCCTCCCTAATATCCTGTCAAAGGGACAAGAACGGGAAAATTATCTGGGTGGAATTCCCACCTGCCCAGCATTCACACCTATTACGCAGTGCCATGCGTATTGCTCCCCGCACCTGCCTCATCGTAAATGTGAAGGAGGCCTTATTCACCTATATCATTGAGGTCCTGGAGGGCAAACACCCCCCAGCTACCTTTTTTTCCAACCCGCCGCCGAAGCCCCACAAAGCCCAAGGCCCGCAGGCCAACATACGTAAGCCCTTACATAAGGCCGTAACTATTTCGCCCGAGGCCCCGCCACCCCTCAAACCCCATACGTCCCCTCCCCAGAAACCTACTCTGCAAAATTCAGACAACAACTCAACCAGCAGCAAAAGCACCAACGACGAGGAGGATGCAAGTGAA
>QFEY01000277.1:0-15247 GCA_003316435.1 Russula virescens
ACAGACGGCTCTACTTGACAGTGGGGCAACAGAGAACTTCATCGATCATAAAACATGGAAAACCTTAGGCATTGGTCGGCAGACACTCAAAATGCCCATCACTGTTCTCAATGTAGACGGAACGGAAAACAGAAAGGGCAAGATCACCCATTACTGCTGGCTGCGAGTTGCACTAGCTGGGGCTGATCGACTACAGAGGTTCTTTATCACGTCCTTAGGCAAGGACCGCATGATTTTGGGCTACCCCTTCCTCTGGGAGTTCAACCCTCGCATAGACTGGAAGGCAGGGGAACTCGAAGATGGAGAGGTGACGATCCAGAGCACCAAGTTTAAATGGATCTGCCAAATGGTAAAGAAGGCGGCCAATAAACTCTCAAAGGTTGGGAAACTCCCCGAACACACTTGGCAGTTCCTCCGGAAGGTTAATTTCGCAGAGAAATGGGCCAGGAATACTGAGAAAGAGCGCACTCACCTGTCAATGCAATCCCTACCAGAGGAATTTAAACGCCATTGGAGGGTCTTCTCTGAAGAACTCTCGCGTCGTTTTCCACCAACTAGAGGGACAGACATGACCATAACATTCAAGGAAGGAGCCCCCTCTTCCATCAATTGCCGACCCTATCCTCGCTCTCCAGCGGAAAAGACGATCGACTATGAATGGACAAAGGAAAATCTTGCTCTAGGTCGTATTAGAGAAGGCCCCTCGCCCATAGTTTCACCATCCTACTTCAGGGGAAAGAAGGGGACTGATAAGAAGCGAGTCATCATCGACTATCGAAAGGTTAATGACTGGACAATCAGAGATCACAATCCTCTCACCAATATCACTCAAGCCCTTGAGGCCCTACATGGGAAGACGCTCTTCTCAAAATTCGACCTCAGAGATGGCTATAATAATATTCGCATAGCTGAAAAGGACCAGTACAAGGCAGCCATCAAAAACCACTTAGGCACATTCATCCCTACCGTCCTCTTCTTTGGTCTCTGCAATGCACCAGCATGGTTCCAAAGACAGATTAGAAAGGACTTTGCACCTTTTCTTGAGAAATACCAAGGGGACGCAGACAACTATATGGATGACTTCTGGATAGCCACAGATGATTCGCCTGCTGGGATCAAAAGACATCTCGAGGCCATACACAACTTCCTGGACGCTTGTGAAAAGCAATCATATTACCTCAAACCGAGCAAATGTCAGATCATGCAACCTAAAATGACGTTGCTAGGTTGGGAGGTCACAGCAGAAGGACTCAAGATCGACCCAGATAAGGTAGCTGGTATTGCACAATGGCCACGAGTGCTGAAGTCAGTCAAGGAAGTTCGACAAGCATTGGGAGTACTAGGTTATCAAAGGCCGTTCATTAGGGGATTTGCTCAACTGGCACGCCCCCTGACTGAACTCACCAAGAAGGGCACCCCCTTCGACTGGACCGCCAAGCGAGAGGCTGCTCTAGATAGGCTAATCAAGATGGTGACAGAAGCACCCATTCTCGCATATCCAGACTTCCACAGACAATTTGAACTCGAAGTCGATGCATCTGCCTTTGCAGTAGGGGCGATCCTCTTCCAACGCGACAAAGACAACAAGAAGAGAGATGTGGCCTACTATTCACATGCTCTAAATCCAGCAGAGCGAAACTATGATGTATGGGATCGAGAGTTCCTTGCTATCGTTAAGGCAATGAAGAAATGGCGGCCGTTACTCTTAGGAACGAACCATAAAATCATTGTATGGACGGACCATTCTAACCTGCAATACTATCGACAACCCCAAAAGGTTAACAGACGCATTGCCAGAGGTATTGCATACCTAGCTGACTTCCCACTCGAATTAAGACACATTGCTGGACGAAAGAACCGAGCTGACCCACTTTCAAGATGCCCTGATTTTGACGATGGCAAGGGAGACAATGATGAAGTCGTAGCTCTACCGGATCACCTCTTCGCCCGAGTCATTGAGGCGACGGCTATAGACCAAATGATCCAGGAAGCCCAGGGACGATTCCAGGAACTGCTGGCCACCTGGGCAGCGGCATATGAAGACCTAGAACGTCGGGAAGACGGATATTGGTACAAGGGGTCAGCCCTAGTCGTCCCACCAGAAGATCCTCTCCGACGGGCGGTGGTGGAGTTGAGTCATGATCTCCCCACTGTAGGCCATCCAGGGAAGCGCAAAACACACCAACTACTGCGAAGACAATACTGGTGGCCAAGGGATTCACTCTATGTAGCACGATACGTACAAGGATGTGCGGTTTGTCAGGCGAACAAACCAATCACACATCGAAATCCACCACCGCTACATCCCATTAGTCCTTCCACGCAGGCAGAACCTTTTCAGAGCATTGGAGTCGACTTTATCACCAAGCTACCCAGGTCTCAAGGGTACGATGCCATCATGACAATTACAGATCATGATTGCACAAAAGGAGTCATCCTAATACCGTGCAAGGAGACGATCGACGCACAGGGAGTTGCACAACTCTTCAAGGACCGAGTTTTCCCCTTTGTCGGCTTACCACGCAAAATTATCTCAGACCGAGACCCACGGTTCACATCCACCTTTTGGCGAGAACTATGCAAACAGCTGGGCGTGTCACAGAACCTTAGTACAGCCTACCACCCACAGACAGATGGACAAGCAGAAAAGACCAATCAGCACGTCGAGACGGCTCTTAGGATCTATTGTAACTTCCAACAAGATGACTGGGCTGATTGGTTGCCTATTGTGCAATATGCCCTCAATGCACGCACCTCAGACACGACCAGGAAGGCACCCTATGAACTCTGGATGGGCTTCATCCCAAGAGCCCAGCAATCGGAACGACCCAGTATGATTCCTGCCATTGAGGAACGAAAGAAGTACCTCAAAAGGGCTAGACAAGATGCTCAGGAGGCCATCAGACAAGCACAAGAGCTCCTTAAAAAACCCTCGACGCACATGCCCTACCAAAAGGACCAGTACGTTTGGTTAGAAGGCAAGAACCTACAGACCACGCATCCCACTGTCAAGCTACGCCCAAAACGATATGGGCCCTTCAAAATAACCGAGGTACTCAGTCCGACGACCTATAGACTTAACCTACCACCTCAATGGAAGATTCACAATGCCTTCCATGCCACCTGGCTTCTCCCATACCATGAGACGATGGAACATGGTCCCAACTACCCAGAACCGCCTCCTGATCTGGTAGAAGGCAAACCGGAGTGGGAAGTGGACACTATCCTTGATTCTCGAAGACACAGAGGCACCCTACAATACCTAGTGGCTTGGAAGGGATACTCAGCAGCGCACAACTCTTGGGAGCCAAAGGGAAACCTCTCAGCGCCACAACTAGTCCAGGAATTCCACCGGCGCAATCCTAAGGCAGTGAGGACCCTCAAAACAAATCAAAGACGCCACCAAAACTCAAAGACAGTGCCTCCTAATCCTGGGACTAGTAGGACGTACAGAAACAGATTCCGAGGACACCAACTACTAGCAAGGGCTCCGACTCAACTTTATATAAGGACTATAAGGACTAAGGCAGGCGGCATGTCTTCTCCACCACCTTCCGAGCCCTCTGCTTCGCCGGCCCAGTCAGACACTCCTCTCCCAGTTCCAAACCCCACTGCCACTCCTATTCGTATCCTCATTCCAGTCTGGGGAGACAGAGAATGCGCAAGACTGCTGGCAGGACCACAAGACTACCTAAACCGCGTCCTCCGCCTAAACCCCGAGACCTTAGCTATCCCAAGGGAGAGTATCCACTTGGGGAGGACTACGACGACGAATACCTCCAGGCCAGGTGCGAGAACATCTTCTGGACCTACTTCAGTCCAATCTTCACCCCAGTCACGGAGGAACATCATCCCTGCTGCCACTACAACGGTGAGAGAGCCCCCTACGCCATCTTTGCAGTTGGAGGAGAGGAGGGCACGGCATACATCTTCTCCACCTCCCAGTACCAGCGCACCTATCGACGCTTCAAGCGTCACTGAACAACCTGGCACCTCCCAGCTTCCCAGCCACAGCCCAGTCGAACAACTCGTCAGCTCCTTCCATGCCCTCTCCCTCACCAATCGCGACACCTTCTTCAGCACTTTCCTCGGTGCCTCTTCCACCATTCCAGCCGATCGACATGTCAGAGGAACAGGAGGAGTGGGGGGACACGGGGATACAGACGGACAGGGAAGCAGCAGTGCGACGAGAAAGGAGAAGGGCAAGGCTAAGGAAACTAGAGAGGACATTACGGCGACTGCAGGCGAGTCTTCCACTCATCCAAGACCAGACCACACTACAGCAGCAACGGCAGCTGGCCGAACGATTAGAGAAGTCCCTACACCTGCAGTTCTTGGGCCTCACGCCCAGTATGGGATCGAGGCGGTCCCCATCGAGGAGGAGTACCGCCACAACGTCGTCCGCTCCTCTCAACTCCTCGCCATGGTCCCATCCAGCGCAAGGACCATATACTCCAGCGAACCATCTCCATCTGCCCGACTAGGACCTGGAGAACAAGTCACCCTTAATCCCTCGTCGTCTCCACCTTCCTACCACCCATCCTCTAACCACCATAGCGCAGGAGTGACTGATGCAGAGGCTCTTTCAGCTGAAGACCCTCTAGGAGATGCCATTGAGTGTGTCATGGCAGCAGTTGCTCAGGCCACCTCTAGCTCCTCAGATCTCGAAGCTCCACCTCGACGCCCACCGCCTAGTTATGCGGGGGAATATTACGGCGACTCCCCTGGTGAAGGTTGGTACCAGTTCCGTCCTAACATACACCAACAGGACGTGAACTGGCGAGGGGGAGACTATCATCAAGTGGAAACAGCTCGCTTCGTACGTCCTGCCCTTGATCGCTTCGACCCGACACTCCTAGGTACCATGGGGAGGAACCAGCCCATTTATTCTAACCGCTTGGAGGCCCGGCCCTATGCAGGGGCCGCCCCTGCCAACTTCTTACCCCCTCCCGTTGCCTCGCTAGCCTACCCGTTCGACCTCAGGGTCGAACGTGGCCTTACTAACCTGGGAGACCTTGGCATCATCGCAGATGTCATGAGGGTAAGGCAGTCCGTCATACAGGACATGGAGGAAGAGCGCCACCTCCAAATACTGGAACAAGCTGAGCAGCGGGCAAGGGATGCAGCTCAGGCCAGCAGGGACTACAGACGGAGGCTTAACATGGAGAGGGAGGCCGCCTTAGCACGCCTAGAAATGGCGCAGGTCTTCCTCCAATTGGCACCTCACTTGAGGGAGGACAGAACACCAGGTGACGTCCCCTTTCCCCTCCGCTATGCGGTACGCCAGTCAGGCCCTGGGACCTCCACAGGGAACAGGAGACCCAGGGGGCCTACCACACATGAGGCAGCCCCAGCTACGACCAGAACGAGGGTGAGGGCAGCCAGGAACACTCGACGACGGGCCAATCGCTGTTCACACTGCGATGAGGTAGGCCACTTTGCAGATGAGTGCCCTGACCCCCATGTCCGATGCACAGTGCATCGATGTCACGCTCCACGGACCCACCTTCACTACCAACCTCTTGACAACTGCCACTTTCATCGGGCACGAGAGGCAGAACGAAATGAGCGTGAACGCCCCCTCACACCTCCCTCGCTGATGCTGCCTTTTGGTATGTCCATCACTGACGAAGATTTGGCGATGGGGGACTACGTTCCTCACTTGGATGACGTGCTGGAGGACTAGGTGTGTGGAAACACCTCCTTTGAAGGAGGGGGATGGTGTCACGGACAGACTCTTGGTACGTTCAGAAAGACAGCTATGTGAAAATTTTACTATACGTGTTCTGATCCGTTTGAGCTACTGTACAAACTGGTACGTCTCCATGAGGTTCCCTGGATCGCCTGAGGATCCATGTACTATTGGCTGTGTCTATGACTCGTCCTGACTCGTCCCTGATGTATACTGTACTCGTGGGCAGTGTCCCAGCGTTGTTCCAGACCCTAGGATCGATACTAGTAGTATTACGATCCTCCTGTATTTAAGAAGCCCTTGGTACGAAGTTGAGCCCTAAGCTCGACTTAATTCTCAACTTGTAGCTTCTCCACACCGTCTGCTAAGAGGATAAGGGATCGCCATACGATCTATCCCGTCTCCTCTCATCAATTGTGTGACAGAGTCTCTCGGTCGCTCGTCTAGCTTCACTCCCTCAAGACTCTCTCTAGTCTACCTGCTTAAAGGCGCAGGTGTATACCGCTTAAGCTTGAGCGTTAAGCAAGCACGTCACTAGCTCCTCTACTGATTGGACATAGATACACGGGTGTCCATCCCTCGTATCCATTCCGGTCATTAGTGCGCAGACTTCGGAAGTTGTGAATCGATACATCACTGTATTTGTTCCTCTACACGAAGTTGTGTTCTCAGAGATCAAAGAGCGAGCGTATCTACTCCCTCTTTTCCCTCTGATAGCTTGCTAGGGTCCGCTTGACCTCGTTCCAGCAAGCTCTCTAGTCTAAGGCCCGCTACAGCCTTAACACGGACAGTCAATAGATGGACAATTGATGGAATTAGATTAATGTTAGACTCTTAACCATATGGTTTTGAATTTTAGAAACTTAATCAGAATTATAAAAACTTGAGAGCACAGTATTTTGAGGTATTTAAATACATAAGGGCTGGGGGAGCTTGAGACTATAATTTTGAATTTTTTAATCTTAATAAGGGCTATGTGAACTTGAGACTAAATAGTCAGTACTGTGGAAAGTGGAGAGAGTGCCTAATTTTGAGTTTTCTTAACTTTTAATTCATTGTTGTAATTTTATTAATATCATTTAGGATTTTTATGCATTTAATATAAGCATGTGGTGTTATAATTTTGAGTTTTGAGCCTTAGTGAGCATTGTGGAAAGAGATGTCCGAGTTTTTTAAGCTTGGTAAGCATTACTTAACAGGGGCATATAGTAAAAGAGAGTGGTGTCCAAGTTTGGACAGGGTGCTTACAAATGCTGACAAAGGGGGCAACTTTCCCATCACTGAAACCCAAGTATGGTAGCAGTCACATAACCATCTTCTATTAGTATAATGATGATGATGATGATGATGATGATGATGATGATGTGAGCCATCACTTTGTAACAAGCCACACGCATGAAATTTTAAACTGGAATGGCATCCTGACATCACACTCAGATGCACTAAGATTGTACAAATAACATCCTTTTAATATAGTAAAACAATCTGTCAGACCAGATTTTTTTTTCTCAAAAAATATCATCTCCAGTGCCATTTTGGCGTTTTTTGATTATCTAACTGGGCACCTAACAAGTGTCTAATCGATGAAAGACATAATGTGTGCAAAAGGTGCAGGCATGTATACCAATGCCTTGCTCCAAAAAGAAGCACACTGCCCCAAGGGAATCATCTGGGAGGTTTTTGAACTCCAGGAATGCAGCACCATGCCCTGATCAATCCTGATCCCCTCTAAACACTCCCGATGGCACATCTGTGCAGCACCACGCTGTGGATAACGAAGGGATGTCAATCAGCAACAAGGAGACATCAGATGAGGAATGGAGATCCTTACCAGTCCCACTCACCATCGAAGAACAGGTCCAGCAAGATAAAGCAGCAAGAGAAGCTGAGAAGGTTGCACAGTGTTAAGGCTGTAGCAGGCCTTGGACTGGAGAGCTTGCTGGAACAAGGTCAAGCAGACCCTAGCAAGCTATCAGAGGGAGAAGAGGAAGTGTACACGCTCGCTCTTCGATCTCTGAGAACACAACTTCATATAGAGGAATAGATACAAAGATGTATCAATTCACAACTTCTGAAGTCTGTGCACTAGTGATTAGAATTAATACAAGTGATGAATACCTGAATCAAAGTCCAATCAATAGAGTAGCTAGTGACGTGCTTGCTTAACGCTCAAGCTTAAGCAGTATACACCTGTGCCTTTAAGCAGGTAGACTAGGTAGAGTCTTGAAGGAGTGAAGCTAGACGAGCGACTGAAAGACTCTGCACACGAGAAACAAGAGGAGAGGGGATAGAACGTAGGGTGATCCCTTATCCTCTCAATGCATGGGGTGAAGAAGCTACAAGTTGAGAATTAAGTCAAGCTTAGGGCTCAACTTCGTATCAATGCTTCTATAAATACAGGAGGGATTATAATACTACTAGTATTGATCCTAGGGTCTGGCATAAGCTGGGACACTGCCCACAAGTACAGTACACATCAGGGATGAGTCAGAATGAGTCACAGACACAGCAAATAGTATAGGGATCCTCAGGCGACCCAGATATCCAAAGGGGAATGTACCATACTTGTACAGTGATCAGAACAGGTCAGGATACATATAGTAAAATTTTCACATAGGCTGTCCTTCTGAACATACCAAGAGTCTGTCCGTGACACACAGCACCTTGCAGCACAAGAGCACCACTGAGCTGTACAAATGTGATCTGCAGAGCATCACCTTGATGGTCAAATCAACAAGTGCAAGGGATTGAAGCGAGGACCTTACATGACAGGTGGATTGGCAATGTGCAGCATGCAGAGGAAGAAGCGCAAGATCAAACAATCTGCCGCAGCTGCAGGGATGGATCCTGATGATGAGAAGGTCATCAGTCAGCTGAGATCTATTGATTCACAGGCATGGCGCAGTGATGGACTCACTCAGCTGCCCCTTGAATCATTCTTCTCTGTGAAAGCACAGCTGATGCAGAGGGAAGGAGGTGTGAGGGACGAGGAAGCCTCCAATAGCAATGCATGCCCTAGCACAGATCATTGCGACCAGGCACAGATCCAAGTGCTGAGAGATGGCCACACCAAGGGCAAAGCACAAGAGGATGAAGAAAGTGATGATAGCACAGAGATCGGGGAGATTGGGGAGATCAGCAATGGTGAAGGTGGCAAGGAGATTGGGGAGATTGATGAGATTGATGAGATCTCTGATGGTGAGAAGGACATTATGACTGATGAAATAGATGACAGGAACATTGCTGATGTCCTGGAGGATATCACAGAAGTTGATCTTGCTGAGAAGACAGTTCCAGGTGCCAAGAATGATCTTGAGGAGACCCAGGAAACGGATGGTGTCTCCAAGTGGGTGATGGACCCATTGGACGATACACCTGCAAAGACATTTGATCAGCTCAGAGAACTGGCAATTGATGGCTTGAAATCAGCGTGAAGGAACAAGATTTACTGCAATGAGAGCTTGTTTGCTGCTCTCATTGACTTCTATCACTGGGTCCCAAGACTGGGGCAAGTGAAATCATCCTTGTGCACTGCATGAATCCATCACTGTGGCCCAGCATTTGCCAGGCAGATATGCTCACAGGCCCGCTATTTTGAGGCACACAGAATGTTGCAGGCAAGCCAGCAGGGGAAGCAAAAGCACACTGGCCTGATGGATATCGAAGAACTCCGGATCAGGCTGTGCAGATATCTGCAGACAATAAGTGCAGGCAAGGCAAGTGCCAATGTCATTCCTTGAAGGTAGATCACTCACTGATCTTCACTGATCTGCATCAGATCACTCCTAAAGGTCTTCAGCAACACCTTAATATGCATATTCTGCCATCACTGAATGCAAAGAAAAAGAGTGTCAGTCTGTTATGGTCACGTTGCTGCCTTGTCTACATGGGATACAGGTCCAAGCAGCATGCAAAGGGAGTCTATTATGATGGGCATAAGCGCAAGGATGTGGTGGCATGGAGGAGGGAATTTATTGAGGAGATGAATGAAAGCACCCCATGAGATTTTGTGCCATCAAAATGACAGATGGGAAACTGATTCTCATTTCAGTTATTGGGCTAATTATGATGGGGAAGATATGGCTGAAGTGCAGCCAATGTTATCCCACAGAGATAAGGAGCATGTCTGGATATATCAAGACAAGGCTGTGTATCATTCCAACAATTTCCAGAATGCCTCCTTTTGGCTCAAATTTGGGGAACATGTCCTGAAGAAAAGGGACAGGGCCAACTCATTATGGTGTCTGCATTTGTGTGTGAGCGATATGGAAATCTTGCATTGCCTGAAGATCTGGTGGAAGCAAATGCAAGGCTGCCACCCTCAGAGTGCCTTGAATTCACAGACTCACGTGTGATAATATATCCAATGTCAAAGAAGGGTGGGGATGATTATTGGAATGCAAAGCAGATGTTGCATCAGGTCTGCACCCATGTATGTCCATCTGTTGGCATTTAAGGCACACTCACATGCCATTTTAGATTGGCATCACGAAACAAATTGCAGCAAGATTGTTCCCCAATTCTATTCACCATTGGGTGTTTGACAACTTGTCCTGTCATTATTCAATGCCCAAAGATGCGCTCATGGTCTCAAAGTTGAATGTGGGACCAGGGCGAAAGCAGCCCCTTATGCACGATTCAATCATTCCCCCTAACAATCCATTTGGTCTTGGGGGCCAAAGGCAAGCCATGAACTATCCCTATGATCTCCCTGAAGACCATCTGCATAAGGAATTTGTGGGCAAGCCAAAGGGAATGCACATGATCGCAGAGGAACAAGGGTACACAGCTGATCCCAGCAGGAATCCATTGATCGGGGACTGTGCTCGATGCAAAGCATGCTGCACATGCAAAGTAAGGATAGAAGATACTAAGAATGTTGACACAGACTCAGAAGAATTGGATTCTGAGGAAGAGGACAATTGCTCTAACACTTGCTGCCTGCGGCAGCTGCTTTCTACCCAGGAAGACTTTCAGATGCAGAAGTGTCTTATCCAACAAGTAAGTGTCTTTGTTCTCACATGTCTTATCAGGGTTAATTGCATATAATCAGGCTATTGAAGGGGGCAATGGAAATGATGTGTTCCATCTCCTCCCAAAGTTCCATCCTGAACTAAATCCAATGGAATATTGGTGGGGATGGTCGAAGCATTATTTCTGGGAACGTTTGACTGGGAACTTTGAGTTTTCCAAGTCCCTGGTCCCTAGATCACTTGATGCATGTCCACTGGTCACAATCCAATGCTTCTTTCATTGTGCTGATTGGTACCTGAATGTATATTCACTTGGTGCAACTGGTGTTGTGGCTGAATATGCAGCCAAGAAATATAAGTTGCATTGAGGTGTCTCACAGAGAGACCTCAATGCAGCTGAGGAAGAGCACATGGCCAAAGCAGCTGCACTTCAGCAAATGTCTTAGAGGCAGATGTGATGCATGGACTGGGTTAGTGTGCTAGATTACTGATGTATGAGTGTATGATAGCATATGTGTTGTTAGCAGGCACTATCACTCGATCACATATGATCAGTCAACCCTCGATCACTCCTTGGTAAGCAAGAAACCCCTTTGTTCCTGTTTCAGCATCCCCAACCTGGGTAAAAATTCTGGTGTCCCACCCCAAATTTGGTGTTTATTTTAGGGTTAGGGTTAGAACCCATAGAAATTCACAAGAATGAAAATTTATTCTAAACTTAGGTATAAGGAATCTAAATATACAATATCGCGCCGTAAAAATAACTTTGGCACCTTGACATGAAGTGACGGCTCACATCATACCGTGACTTGGTTCCCGCGACCTCGAGAGATTGTTCTCCATTAATTGTTGTGATAAGACTCTACCATTTGCGCTCGAGATGCTCAGATCATTCCCTTGACTGTGTGCTAGTACCCTCAAGGTAGAGGAATCAAATTCCAAGAACTCGCAATATGATCACGCGGATATTCTGACGAGGTTTCCCCCGGGTCTGCTTCACGTAGCTCTCATCAGACTTGCTAGATGTGCCTGCTTCGATGCTATACTCTATCTAGGTTTATTAGTTTCTATCGTAGCCTCAGCGGAGATCCCCGACTTCTGGATGTGCGGCATATTGACGCACTTCCCTGACTTTTCACCCTCCCGTGGAGGCGATGAGGTGGAATTGTTGTCGAATAGCACTTTGCTTCCAATGTTTTCAGTACTAGTGCTGATGTCTGAAAAATATATCGAGGATCGGTTCCGTGACGTATTGGAGGATCAGAAATCTAACTTCATCAGACTCCTTATTAGCAATTAACGCAGCGGATGAGATATCTGTGAACGGATTTTCAGGACCATGATAATACTAGATCATCGCGTCCGGCAGTACACGTGTTACGCTTGGGGAGGCTTTTAATAAGCCCCTACAGGTGGCTCCCCGCTAGCGGTGTTCTGCGATGCAGGGCGGAATTATGAGAAGATCGCACATAGATTTCAAACACTAAGTAGGAAGAAATAATCCGCTGTTATTTTTCTGATCAATTGCTTGTATAGATGTTCTAAGCTCAACGCCACTCCGTCTACCATTTGAGACGGCTAGGCGAGTACTCCCTACTACTCCAGTAACTCAATTCCTATGCACATTCTTAGCAACCCTTACATATCTATACATCTGCGTCAACGTCTGCTAGGCACATTATCAAAGCAACTCACCGATTACGAGGTGCAGAGGCTTTGACTCGCAAACGCCGTCTCCCCGAGAAAGCACATCCTCAACCTTGACGTTCTCTTCAATGTGCTTCCCGCACGGGGTCTTCCAGGACACAAGAGAACGCACACTGCAAGGAAGATATCCCTTGGCAAAGATGTGGTTCGTGAGGTGAGCCAGACGCTCGCACTTGAAGTGCGGTAAGTCGAGGCGGATACGCTGGGTCGCGGTGTGAGGGTGCCCGTTGTCTACATAATCGTAGTGCACCCAGACCGCCAATGGAATGTCCGCTGAGTCACATAACCATCAAAATCATAAGGTCTACACACTCCAAACAAAAAAAAAACAGTGACACGCACCGATGATGAGGTGAAGCGAGGTTTCAGGCGTGCTTCCGGCACCTCGGGCAAGCAGGTCCTGGACGGTGGTGCTGGCCTTCACGCGCACGGAGGTAGAATCCTCCCACCAGGTGACGGAGCGCCACTTGGCATCGACAAAGCCTTGCTGGAAGACGTAATCAAGGACATCTTCGAGATCGAAAAGGTGCGCGGCGTCGCTGACATCGACGAGTTGGGCAGTGACCTGCTTGTGAGCGCGGGACGCCTGGTGGTAGGTGACCCAGAGCTCAGAAGCATGAGGGTGTGGGCAGTGGACTTGGGGGCAATGCGCTGAAGAGGCCATGTCGGTGTCGAGAGATAGAAGTGAGGAGGCTGGAGTGCTGGGAAGCGTAGAGAGAGAAGTGATGGAGAGTTCTAGAGAAGCTATGATGAGAAGTCGCAATAACTCTGCGATGTGGAAGCAGCTGGCAAGTTGGCCGTCTTTTATACTATTCCACTGGCGGAGCTTTGACAAAACGTCGAAGCCGGAAAAAAAGCTCCAGAACGTCGTAGCAGCTTTGAGAGCTCTGAGGGGATCCGTGTTAAGGCACATACAATAGGTTACTGATACCCATCGCCTGTCAATGGGTTTATGCATTCAGCGGGTTCATTTAGCCCAAGAGGGAAACAAGACGTCGGAAATTGGACGGAACAAAGTATTATTATCCCTCGAGCGGCAGAACTGTGGTATGGTCCGAAGCCGGAACTACAGGAGGAAAAGCGCCTAGTCTCTGCGGCTTCTGCATCGCAATGGCGTCCGGAGGGCCCATTCGATACAAAGGGAGTTCAGCAAGACAAGACAGGAAACAAAGTAAAGGATATCGCAGGTCCTCGCTATTGATTGCTGGATGGGCTATCACCATCAGGTGAGGTGACAGCACTGGCAGACGCCGTGTTTCGCCAGCGATGCGCGTCGAAGCACCGGACACCCAAGGGGCCGAAGTGGTCTGCACGTGATCGCGAAATGGCAGCTGGGCTGCCCCTGGCCCGTCAGACTGGCCTAGGTGTCCCATGCCGTCCTCGAATTGACTCGTACCAGCAATTTGTCCAACTTCAGTTCTTAATTGATTCCAACAACGAGATCTCATATCATGCCCTGGGAAAATGCATCAAGTGACATGTTTTGACAGGTAAGCTCTTCAATATGCTATCATCTTTGACATTGCGCCTATTCAAGGAGATGTCCCCTCGCGGGCAAAATGTGGGTCACTTGTGCACAGTACAGTACTACTGAATGGAGCAGTGTCTCACCTTATCCGTTTCCTGCCGCCTCTATTCCGCTGTCAGACACGTGCAAACACTGCCAACTTCGAAGTCATCACGGTGGAAAATATGTTGCGGCAACAGCTGTCACTCTCTATCCCTAGACACGATGATACGACCGGCTATAGCTGGGGATACCTGTTCACCGGGAATGCTTTATATTATCCTTCCAGTCTGCTCCCCACTGTGCTGCCAGCTGTAGTTGTGGCAACTACCAACCCATAATTGGCGATGAATTGCGACAAGTACCCTCAACTTGAAGACTCTAGAGCTACAAATAGACGAATCTCTTGATCTTGTGAAGCTCACATGCGACGCGTCGCACTCCGGCAATACCCAGGCACTGGCATACAGTGACTCTAGATCCTCGTCCATTCCTTCTCTATAGAGACAGCAATTGTACGATCGCTACGAAGACGCTCAAAATCCCGTATCGCCTACAATTCACGGCCGTCAACCATTCAAATTGGGTTATAGCACACTATTCCGCCTGAATTCCGCGCGCCTCGTGTGACGACAACCTGGTCTGAGAACAGCAGGGCTAACTTACTCGTGAGTAATAATGCTCAACGGCGTATTCGGCGGATCTATCGCTGTCTGAATCCCGACTCGGAGTCATGGGGACTTTCTAGGCTTCTAGGTAACTTACTACCGTGCGCGAGCGATCGTTCCACGGGGACCATTTAAGAGGCGTCTTTTGCCAATCGGTTCTACATCGCACTGCGACTTCTCACCATAATTTCTTCAGTTATCTCATTCTCCTCACTCTCTTCACTTCCTAGCACATACCATCTTTTCTCTTGATACAGACATGGCCTCTTCAGCTTTCTGCCCCCAAACTGAGAAGACTGAGCTCTGGATCACCTACCACCAGGCGTCTCGTGCTCACAAGCAGGTCACCGCTCAGCTTGTCGATGTCAGCGACGTCGCGCACCTCTTTGACCTCGAGGACGTCCTGGACTATGTGTTCGAGCAAGGATTTGTGGACACCAAGTGGCGTTCCGTCGTCTGGTGGGAGGACCGCACCTCCGTGCGTGTCAAGGCCAGCACCACCGTCCAGGACCTTCTCGCCCGTGGTACCGGAAACACCCCCGAGACTGCACTGCGCCTCATCATCGGTATCTTTTCCCCTTGCTTCTAATATCGAACAGTGAGCTGATACAATTGTGAAACACAGTGGATGTCCCCGTGGCCATCTGGGTGCACTACGAATACGTACACTGTGGGCACCCCCACACCACGACCCAACGCA
>QFEY01000281.1:0-16835 GCA_003316435.1 Russula virescens
GGGGGGAGTAATGCAATGGGCTGGCCAAAGGACCGGGACCGACTGATATGCACACTCAGATAGTAAGGTCATATCATCCTTGCGAACCTATGGTGTTCCGAGTTCATGGAGGTGGCATACTTGGGCGATCTAGGACATGTGGCTAGTAAGCAGGCTTGACGAGAGATTGGGACATGCATACAGA
Organism: Russula virescens; assembly: GCA_003316435.1. NCBI lineage: Eukaryota > Fungi > Basidiomycota > Agaricomycetes > Russulales > Russulaceae > Russula > Russula virescens. Next base: position 185 of record QFEY01000281.1, read on the forward strand.
CTTCCTTATGTTCAAGTCAAAGCACGGTGTTTTTGGTGGACAAAGATACCAGAGTGATGCCGGGCAGATGGGGCGTGGGTAGGAGCAAGTCCGAGGCAGTGTGAATACAATGCGGCAGCCCCAGATTGCGCTCACCCACTAGTACCTTGGCAGCCTGAGGCGTATACAATAAGGCTATGTAGAGAAGAAAGAAGGAGAAAAGTAAGATAAAGAATAAAGGACCCTGAAAACGGGCATTGCATCTCTGTCTGACTTTGGTTGTGGTGAGCGGTTGAGGCCTGACCGGTATGATACACAGGTAAACAAGACACATGTAACCAGCTATAGTAGACTCTGTCCTAATCTATACCTCTCTATGGACATAAATTGCCATGGGCTCTAGCAGAGTACGGATTAGCTCAGAGTTGGCTCTGGCCATGACCTTCGGGCCCGGTTGGCTAATCGTGAACCATGGCGCTATCCCAAATACTATGCTAGGGGTGTCCATTCTGTCGTATGTGTATTATGTACGCCCACGGCGGCCCACCAGCGCCCCCCCCCCCCCCAACGCCAAACGTGGGAGCACAGGTGTGGTCACGTTGGCCGAGAATTGACAGATTCGCCCTTAAAATATGTGATGGCGCAGTACGTCCCCATTGGTCGGGCCGTCATGCTGGCCCCAATCACTACCCCAGAACATTCTCCCCAGAACAGAAGATCCGAAGTTCCCAGGAAACCCATCTAAGCTTCAGGATCTTGATCACTCCCATTTTGGGGGGCCGAAAATTTAGCACTACGGCCACCGAGCAGCCTCCCTCCTTCAGTCCTTCACTTCGGCCCTGAGTGATTTTGTACCGATTAGGATATTACGGCAATTTCATTTGTTATCGTCACTTCTTGTACCTGCTCCCTGATGATGAACAGGTCTATTACTGTAAAGTCGCCTCGAAAATATGTTAAAACACTTACAACAGAAGCGCCTTCAAGTTGGCAAGAAATATCTAACTATAAATTTTTGGAGCTCTGTGGATGCTCTCCCTGCAAGAAGGCCTCCCGTCACATCCCATCATTCTGAACTCACTCCTTGGGGATCCCGATACAGTTCCCACAGTAGTCCAAATCCCTACTCCACTTGATAGCGTTCTACTCTTGTATAATCCCTGAAATCTTGTTGTACGTGTCCGTGGCCGCTGTTTAACGTCTCATACGCTTCTGACCGTTAAGCCTCCAATCAGCCTGCCAGTGAGATGGCCCGTAGCCCATTGCAGCAAACCAATCACTTTCTCGGAGACGCAATTCCACCCATTCTACCCCAACCGCATCGTCATGCACCGCAGAATGCTAGGGTCAGTCATGAATACTGGGACGTTCTCCTTTCCCAAGTTTTGTCATCTGTTTATGTGTACCCCTTTTCAGGTTCTACCGGATGCTGAGAACGCCCAATTTGAGGCCCACTGGGAGGGCGTTCATCAGCAAGGTGATGTTGCAGATCCGGGTAGACCGCAAGACCCCCACCACACAAACCGTGACGTTGAACACTATGTCATGGCAGACTATCACTATCAGATGCTGGGTGTCAGTAATTTCAGTCTAACTAGTACAGGTCTTCTTTAACCATTGACACCTATCGATAGGATCCTGCGGATCCATACGTATTGCCCAATGTTGAGCTTGCCCAAGGAGTTCAGGCACAAGTCCAAGCCGACGTTCCAGTGAGTACCAATTTAGATATCCAATCTACATGTGTAATCAGGCACTTCGCTGTAGGGAAATCAGAATCATGACCATTTTGGCTTTGACCCTCGACATATCGCACCACTGGCAGGCGCTGCTCAAGGTCCCTTCCCTCGTCATTTTGTTCACAGGGTCCTAACCCCAGTCCGGCCAAGGGATGACAACCTCCGACAGCTTGTTAGTCGTTACTTGTACCACCCCGATTCACAAGTCAATATGATTTGGATGGAACCTGGCGCGGCTGGTCGGTTCAACGTGGTGGTTATTCTTGATGCGTCTGATGTTCTTTGAGGCTGTCTTGTCCCCAGGGCGTTCTTTCATCGCCGCCTTCCAATGATATTTGTATAATTGGTTTTTGTTGGTTCCTCGAATTGTACTAGTATCTGCCCCGCCGATCTGTGCCTCGCCAGTACTACTGTGTTGTGCGCTGTGTTTTTTCTCCCTTATATCGAATATGCGGCTGTATACTGTCCCTAAATTCTACATTGAACGCCGATGCTTTGGGTTAGCCGGCAAATTTTCTCTTGATATTTCTGTGGCGCATCGCAAAGGGATAGGTTTGTGGAGACTTGGTTAGAAATAAAGAATTCGTTTGTTAAGGGTGTATTATAATTCAGGCAAAGGGGGGTAGATGCACCAAATCTTGGAGAGAGGAGCATGCTAGGATAATGAAGGCGATAGTGTGCACAATTGATCCCGTAGACATATAAAGCACTACCTTGTCTTCCCAAGCACTACACAACTCCTCCCTGACGCTGATAATCGGGTCTCTTACGAGTTCAAGAGGAAATCGGACTGGGCTCTGCCACAATGACTACAGTGGACGAGGCTCCGTTATAAGAAACTGTATGCGGAATGGCTGGGATATCTTAGTGACTAGTTTGGAAAAATACATGTTAAAGAGCTTTGTTTTTTTGACCACAGTCACCAACGCCGATCTGAACACTTAAATAGTAGGACGTCAGAAGGTGACGGGATCTTCGGGGTGAGGATGCATACGACACAGGTCCACTTGGCAGGTCGAGGAAACGAGAAATGAGACGAGGAATGGATCGAAAGGCATTATTTATTGAGTTTTGATTGTTGCCGCTGCCGCATACTGATGGGGAACTGTAAGGTGTAAGGCACTATGGCGTAGCGCACAGTCTCTACCTCATTTCCAACTCCGCGCCGAGCCCGATGTTCGTTCAATTTCAAGGGACACCTTTGAGCCCCGCGTGTACACTATGGTGCATGCACCGTCTGCAGAAGGTTTGAGTCGGCGGCATCCGCATACAATAGGTTGGAGGATCTCCATAATTAATGGACATGTTAATTAATAAGGTGCAAGGAGTCAATGAATAAGTCAGCAAACTTTTACATTCATAACGACACACTCCGTTAACGGGTTTCGTCACGAGGATGCTGTCATCGTGTGTGGTTCAGTTCAGTGGCTCCTATCAGTGACCAGATCCGTGAAGCCGCAGACCTTTTACCATAATATGCTCAGAAATAGCGCCTGCTGTGGAATCTGTGCACGAAAGTCCTCAATACTGAGGGATCACAACACTTACGAAAGGCAACAAGTAGCCAACGGGTTATCTCATTCGAAGACTTGTCACCTATACTTGAAACCGTGTCAGTGTTGTACCGTACCTCTGGCTGTCATATCATCTCATATGGTGGTTTCATTGCTGCTGGCACGCGGACCGGACGAACTGACACCACAACCGATATATACGGTGGGATCTGGTTTGTCTCCGAATGGACGCTACAATTTCATACCGGCGTCTCGTTATGAAATATGCACACCCTCTGCGATAGTACCTATCTGAAACAAACAGGGACACGTCTTCGCCGCATCTCCCCCTGTCAAAACCGCCTCAATTGTACTCTGTCCCGATCCGATCTTGCCGACTGGCGTTGCTGCTCCGCACGCAACCACATCTCTCTCTCCGCCCTTCTTCTGTACCTCGTATTGGGTTTGCGTCTGCTGCTGGTGTTGTTGCCAAAAGACTCGCACGATGCCCTCGAACGTGAATTTGGGGGTCCAGAGGTAGCGATTCAAGGCGTCTCGTTGCGTTTGTGGATCCTGTAGTATAAGCACATATTTACTATGTATCTCACTCAGATAGTAGGTCATTGACTACTCACAATTGGCTTCAAACCTCGGCATCCGCTCGTTTTGCGTGTCTACCATCTCCTCAGAGGGCTGGACAGGATAACCCGCCCCTGCTGACAAGTTATGTACTTCGTACTTGGGTGGTTCGAGGTGGTAGCTTTAGTAGTACTGGCACCTGCTAAACCAAGTGGCACGATTTAGGGCGTATTTAACGAGCAAAGAGAGGTTTCTGGCACTGGCAGGTGGTCTTAGCGGAAAAGAGGGGGAACGCGACCTCCAACAATTGGCAAGATTGGGACACATTCGATGGGGTTCAGAACCAGCAGTCTCTTGTCAGTGATCCTTTTGAATTGCTGACAACAACGATAGGTGTGACCGACCCGACCGAAACGGAAGCTCGGTCTTATCTAATCAACCCTAACCCAATCCACCTGGAGCCGAATCCACTTTTTTTCAATATGGACTTGGTCTTATCTCTCGATTCCAGGACTCATGCAGGTATCGTGGACAATTCTCGACCCATCAGGAAACTCAAAAGTGTATCGTGTCCATCCCTGAGAGTAAGTCGTACCGTCCAGCTCGTGTCTCATTTAGTCCGCTAGTCGACTCATAATTCTTAAACTGTCCCGCCTCATCACCGAGAACTTGAACGGACCTTGTGCTCGTGGAACCCACGTCACGCCTTACGGGTGCGTCTCTGTGCACTCCGCCACGCAGGTCCCGGCTCGAGTTGGAGGTGGAAGGCATGTGTTGGGTCTGCAGGTGCAAAACGTAATAAGACCTGGCGGATGTCCTGTCGGTGAGCGACAAACTAATCGGGGCACAGCATTTCCATCGCGTGCGTGGGAGGACGTGCCCGGCCGAGTGCCCGAAATCTAGGTAGGTGTAAGCAATACAAGCGCAGGAAACACACTGTATTCTTCGTTGCGGTACGTCTACTATATGAAGTGTACGTAGGCTTCGAAGACAAGACCGAAAACCACGACAACGAGAACATAATAGTAAGAGCGACTGCCTTGTGCTGTCCAGACTGTGGTCGTGTCTGTGCTGTGTTCGTTAATGGAGGCCGCTGAGCCCGCAAATTCCGCATACTCAGAAAATGACGACTCGTGCGATGAAGTCCCACCATCGTCTGCCGGTGCTGTCTCATCTATGGCGTATTCGATGATGATATGTGGGATTTCCATATCTCCCTCTTCCGGTACAACGCAAAACTGGGTCGATTCGTCTGCAGGGGCTATTGCGTGCGTTTGGTGCTCGGCGATGGTGAAAATGGATTCGTCTTCTGCTGCCTCGTGTGATGGAGTCCGATTGTCGTCGGCCTGGGATAGGGGCGGGCTGTGCTCGTCGAGGAAATCTGCGACTTCCATATATTCTGCCGATGCTGCCACATCCGCTGCAGTCCACCCATCATTGTCCTGGGCTGTCGCGTCCGCACCCTGATCGACGAGAAAACGTGCGACTTGTATAGACGCTGCGCAATGCAACGGTGTCTGTCCCTCGTTGTCCCGGGTCGTAACGTCTGCACCATGTTCGACAAGGATGCGTGAAATTTCCAAATTCCCATATGATGCCGCTACATGCAATGGACTCTGCCCGTCGTGTGCCTGGATTGTCGTGTCCGCGCCGTGCTCAATGAGGATTCGTGCGATGTCCATATATCCATAAGACGAAGCGTAATGCAACGGCGTCCGCCCGTCGTCATCACGCGCAGCCATGTCTGCGCCCTCTTTAACGAGGATGCGCGCGAGTTCCACGCGTCCAAAATTCGACGCATCATGCAATGGAGTCTTCAGGTTGCTGGCCCGGGCAGACAAGTCGGCGCCAAGGTCGACCAGGAGTTGTGTGAGTTCCAAATATCCATAAGTCGATGCCTCATGCAGCGGAGTCCTCCCACCGTAGTCCTGGATTGTCGCGTCCGTGCCCTGATGGATGAGGAAGCGTGAGACATCCTCATGTCCCCACCTCGTCGCCACATGCAACGGTGTTTTCCCGCTGTAGTCACAGGATGTCACGTGCGCGCCATGCGCTACGAGGAAGCGTGCGACGTCTGTATGTCCCCTCCTTGACGCTACATGTAACGGGGTCCATCTGTCGGTAGCCCTGGCCGTCACGTCCGCACCATTTTCGATAAGGACGCGTGCGACTTCTACATGTCCATACGCTGACGCCACGTGCAATGGGGCCCATTCATCATCGAAGAACTGAGAATTTACATCTTGTGAGTGATTGATGGCCAGGAACATCACAATCCTATGTAGTCCACAAACAGCTGCAAAATGCAACGGCGTTCCTTCGAGTGTTGACGGTTTTTCAGTTCGATCTGCCGGTGGATCCATCGAAGGATTTCTGGGGTCACATATCCAGACCCAGATCGCGAGATGTGGCGCCCTTGGATCAAACAGCTGTTTCATCGCGTCTTCTGCATATTGCGATACGTCCTTGAACCGGGCATGTTCTATCCAGTGTTGGGCAGCATATTCGGCCAGCGGATATTGTTTTATGCTGTCTCTGGTGATGGTCATGTCCAGGTGTAGAAGGATACCTAGACAGGCTTGTGCAACGAGGGTGTGAGCGGGCGTCGCAGAAACGGAATAACGACGCAAAGACTTGTCCGTTGCTTCGGCAAGACGGGTGGACGTCAGAAACTCTTTCACTGAAAAGTGAGAGAATTGTATGACTTGCGATTCGCCAACGGTGACGAGGGTGAGCAATGTAGAACATGTAGTAAGCACTGCCTCCACTGGGTTTTCCAACCGCCAACCCTCCTGGAATCTTGCAATCGGCCCTGCCTGAAAATCGAATGCGAGGAACTCTGCCAGTTCCTCAACTCGGAACGGGCGAGAAGCAATGGTAACACATTGAAGTAGTCGGTGGGCAAGTTCCCAATCTGCCTTGTTGATCTCTCGTAATGTCCGTTCATAAGTCTCATCGAGTGTTTCTGGTAGCTCAGAGAGCGCATATCGGATGCGTCCTGGGTGGCAGCCGCGAAGATACACCAACTGGCAATACACCCACCGGAACCTATATTAAAGGCATGAGCGAGGGTCTTCAATATTCTAGGTATTGGCGCCGTACATGCCATTAGCATTTTCGATGAGCGTATCGATCACGAGTTGCTTATCCTCTGTTTTCCACCTTCGGTTCTTTGAGTCCTTGTTGACAACAGACTCAATGTACATCTCGATGTCCTCCAGTTGTCCCCGCTCGTCGTGTAAGGAAAAGGAGCGGAAAGATAAAGGCTCGAGAATAACCTTGATATCGGTTTCGGGTCGACTCGTCACGCACATGCGTAGATTCGGTAGCTGTGAGTTGATAAGCTCCTCCACAAGACTGAGGACCTTCTCGCGAGGAGACGGCATAGTAGATGTATTCGGACATTCGTCCAAGGCATCGACGATTAGGTAAACCGGGGCTTGTCCTGGTAGTTTCAACATGTTCATTAAACATCGGATAAGCGCAGTGTCGCTGGGATACTCTGAACCACTAGCATGTTCCAGATAGAACTCAGTAAGTATGTCGGAGTAGGAGTCGGATTGATGACAGAGCTGGGAGAGCAAAGATGAGAGCAACCCACGACGATCTTTCTTCTGATCGTCCCTAAAATCGTGGTAGAAGAACCCTAGAGATGCCATCCCAGATTTACGCAAGGCCCGGATCTCCTCAATGACGGCGGAACTGGCCAACACAGTGAGTCCTCGGGGAGGAATGTCGAAAGGATTAACGTACCAAAATACACTCTTTCCTGCGCCCGCTACGATGAGAATCATTATCAGTCACTGTGAGAGCGTAACACGTCATGAAGAACCAACGTTTCCCATGAATCCAAAGAAGAGTGCTTAGTCCGGACGATTTCCATTTTGAGAAAGTTTCGCCTTGAATGAACCACGATGCTGTTGCCTCGTGGTGCAATTCATGGGTGGTGTGGTGATTTTTCCATGGATCAGGCGGAGAGAGCCATCCTTGGATGGCTTTCTGTAATTGATCACCTGCCACACACCTCAGTAATTCCATGACGATTTGGATGTTCTGAGATATCACTGACGTTTCGACTTGTTCATGTTGCTCGCTATAAGATGTAACATTTCTGTATCTCGGTTAGACTATCAGCTAGCCCTTTTTTGTTTCAAATAAAACATACCAAGAGCTTTCCAGACACTGTCACTAGATGCCTTGCCATCTGAAATCCAAGATACTTGACAACCAGTGGGAGACAAGTAGAGTGCATGTATACTCACTTATATTCTGTACAAGGCCGTGGATGACCTTTAGAATCTCCACTGCAGTCGTTTGGGCCTCGGTTTGGGAGAGTCTATCTAGCCTGCGTAAGACTGCCTCGGCGTCCTTCTCTCTAAATATCTTCTTGACGAATTTCTCTGCGTTGCACTGAGTTAAGAGCGACAAGTCAGCAAGAACGCACTCACTTCGTCGTCCTTGCGTAAGCTCTTTGGTTGTCAACGCGATAGTGGAGAGTAGCTCAGCCATGATCTTGATGACCACCTCGTCCATGGTAGTCGTAGGAGGGATCTGAGTATATATATCGAGCGGCTTGAGAAGTTGCTCAATCGATTCGAGAAAATCAACAAGCTCGTCATAGCTGGTCTTCGAATCCTTGGCGGCCTGATGCGCTTGCATGTGAGGACTCCGTACATGAAAGCTCAAGCAGGACACATACGTCAAGTAGAATGGCGAGGCTAGTTTGTATAACCATCGTAGGTTGGAATGACTGCAGAATGAACATCAGACACGGGTCACTGTCATGGACCTCTTGGGACATTACCAGATACACAAAATCGCCGAGCGGGGCACGAGCAGAAAGCAGGCATAGAATCGATACGATACTCTCGATCGATTTCATGATTCTGCTGCTTCCTTGAAATTTTTCGAATCTTCGGGCATGGTGCTGAAGAAAAATGACAATGGACTCGACGGAGTTATAATTCTGGAGTTGCTCCGCGAGTGGGTGTTTGGCCAGTATTATGTTCGTTGTCTTCTCGTAGTCCTGTAAAGCGGACTCAAAAAGCAAACGAGATGGACTTGACTGGCCACTCATATCTCAGGTGCCGGAGAGGAAGAAAGTCGGACAGTGGAATGTAAGTGGTACTAGACGGTTGCCAGTTGTGCGAAGAATTGCCACCCCTGGTGAACCCCCTTAATGCCCGCTGACCAGACGTGGTAAAATTGAATATAGGCCGTAAGTGATTAGTAACAGTTGAGCGTTCGTCTCACATTTATTGGTGATGACGACGAGGACTTGAGCAGGTGTACGAAAGTGATATGACAATTACCCTGGCCCCTCGAAGAAGTGCAGGCTATTCCACATAAATGTCGATGTTTTCTGGCTCTTGGCGGCGGCCACAGAGGACTACATTTCGTAAGACGACGGCCCGCTTGTGGCGAACAATGGCTGCCGGCATAGAAACGTTTCAGCATTTGATGAGACCCTGTACAGCAACAATTTTTTACTTGAAACAAACTTCATCTCAAAAATCTGACCCATGCCTTCAGGGTTTTCCAGGAGTAACAGGAAATAACAGGCATGATGCACAGTCGACTCCCTCATACAATGACCGATAGCCCTCAGTTTGTGATGAAATTTTATCGCATTGTGAGTGAGCATGGGGATGCGGAACAAGCGTGCCCGCAAACCTCGGGGTTTGCTTATTGCGTGTTCCCAGGACTGTCATTCCTTTTCCGGTGTTTGTATGTACCGGACCGATCGCGTTATCTTCTCGCGTCGTCCTTTCACTCACATTAGCCGCGATTACGCCCATTTCGCGTTCATTTCGTTTGACTCGTTACACCGAAATTCCTCCGATCTTTTACAGTACTCACCCCGCGCATACACCCTTTGGTTTATTCCGCAGACTCAACCATACTTTATCATTCCATTTTCATTATTAGAGTTTGACCTGTGGGCTATCGGTTATTAGCGATAATCGAGTTTGCGAGAGACCAGGTATACAGGGGTGATAAAACATTGGGATGTCTTTGTCTCCGTTGACAAAGGTACTACCAGAATCACTGTAATATAACCCAGATGATCAATATCAGCAACACTCAACATGGCAATACAGGTGATTCATGAAACAAGAAGGCGGATACGCGACGAGACGAGAAACCGACAACGCAGTTCTGAAGCTCACTATATCAATCTCACATCGACTTAGGGGTGGGTCCTCTATTTGGAACACATCACTAATTGACTTTAGAGAAATGCGGCGGCCACCCTCGACGAAAGATATCATCAAAGGCCATCCGCTACATCGAGAATTATCATCTCTTTAAATCGGTCAGCAGTGCCATGTTTCATGTAGACAACATCAACCCGTGAATTGGAGTGACGATGGTAGCGGATAGCAAGTCCTCAGTGTTGTTCTGCTCCTAGCTTGCCGGGAGGGGGGAAACCGGAGAACTAATTGATGAAGAAAGGGTGTGGATTGTTTCGGTTGAGAGTGTGAACACGCGTATAACCCCGCGCACAAGCTGCACAGTGAGTGGCCGGCGCACATTCGTCAACCAGAACACGTCCAAGCTGGGTACGTGCCTCATTCGCAAAATCGCCTGTGACACGCACATCAGAGGCACTTGAGCCATCAACCCTAATGGTACGCATTCGGTTATGGCCGTAAACCATGCGCTGCCTCAACGTAATTTACGGCGCCAGAGGTTGTAGAGGAAGCCCATGAGCACAGTCTTCCCTATTCCGATGTATAATTCACGATTATTATCTAGGCTGAAAGGTAATGGCGCAATGGCTGTCGATACAGAGCGGGGGTGAGCACATACATGCCCACAAACAGGATGCAAGAGAACATACACAGTCAGAGCCTCATACGGAAGCGGTAGCAGTTTGCGAAGGATTAGGTCGAGCATAGCCCGAAACACGAAGGGATGCTACATTTGTATGAAGTGTATCGTGGTCACTGGCAGCTAGCAGTGACGTAGTGTGAGCTAGCAAAAGTGGAGTAGTACAAGTGACTGGGAGAGGAGGAGGGGAGGAGGTACATGACGTGACAGTGATTAGGTGGAGTAGATGGCCCGAAGCGCCTGCTATGGGGCAACGAACCGAGAATTGGGACGTGGTTGTCGCTCACACGACCATGACGTGTCGCGTGGTTTCAAATGGTAACCCTAACCCAACCTGCGGTGAGTCGTGGTTGTGGCGGTCACAAATCACTTTCCCTCGGCGTGCCAGGTGTATCCAGTCATTCCCTTTCTTTAGTATAACACCCTCATACCCGCTATACCCATCGCGTCGACTCCTTCCGCATATACCAATCAAGGGGTCGAAAACATGTATCACGGACTATCGAAATGATCGACTTCCCTTTATCCGATCCGCCAATCCCCCCCACTTGGATGTTCAAAGAGCGTCTCGCGTCCATCGTTGAGCATACTAGTTCTTTCTTACGTCTCGTTCGGTCTATCACTTGGTTCATAACTCCGAAAGGCCTAAACTGTCCAGGCATCATCGCGGATTGTACTTGTGGGGCCTGCATCACGCCTTCCGCGTACTTCTCTTTATCATATGCACATCGTCCTTTACTTTCCCATTTTACGCGAACCAACGTACAAATACCCTTTCCCGACTCGCTTTCTTCAACTTGGCCGCAGCTTAGACGGGACAGCGTCTCATTCACGGTATCGCATCTACACCTTAGAGTGATTCTATTCCACTCTGAGTCGATTCATCTCCGACTTGGTCCTTGCGAAACCTGGCCAATCTTTGCCAGACTAGTGCTAGCCCAGGTGTTCACCTATCCTTTCTAGGGTGTCAGCAAGTCGCTTTACATTGGCGCGTAGTCTCTCCTTCCTGCGTTGTCATTCCTGAACGTGTCCGGAGTTCCCAAAACTTCAGTTTACTACGAGCTACCATTTGAACCGCACTACTCTATGGCATGTTTCGTCGTGCATATCGTGCCAGGTGAGGGGCTTGAAGCGAGTTTGTGATAAGTGAGGACAGGCCCCGCGGGATGACAGAGACCACTAATGAGTTGATGAACTTTACAACGAGAAGGGTACGCCCCGCGCAGGCTTTGATACGCAAATGTTTTGGATTGATTTTTTTACTTGATATTCACGATTTAGCGCTGATCCACTTGTCTCCATCTATCTTGTTCTCAGTTCCGCGGTGATGAGCCATTCCAGGTTGGCATGAAGAATGATATGAGCTCACAGCTGCAATGAGCTGTTCCATGAACTGACAGAGCTTCTATGGGTTGATATGGGATCTGATTCTTGGCACGCAAAGCTGCAGGGCTGTACAACTGAATACAACGTTCAGGAATCATATATCCAAAAGCATAAGCAGACAGCTAACATGTCGTAGTACAGATCAAACAAGAGCAGCATAATAGACACAGAACGGACGACTAAAGGTTGGGAAGCAAGGACAACCATCACATACTACTGATACTCATGTCGGCGATTGGCACGCTCATTCTCGACACTACTTTTCTCTGGGGATCCTGGTATCCAAATATGCCGATCTTAGAAGATATCCGCCAATTCGAGCACGATCACCACCTTACACAGACCAGCAGCACCTGGTTCAATGGAGATCCGATCAACTTGAGAATCGGGGCGATACAAGAGGCGAATGGCTGATCGTCGGAGGTTTTCTACTGCTGGTTGGCCAGGAACGGGGATCTGGTGAGCACCTGGTTCGGGCAAGGCGGCCTCAGCGAGGAATGGTGGAACATGCTGAGGAGCATAGTCAAGAACATCATGATCTTGGTTCACCTATGGTGAAACATCCGGTCAGACATGTACCTAAGAAATATGACTTGATACCCACTGCCTCTGGAGCATTTGGTGCTGGAATACCTTGAGTAGCTCCAATATCGGGGGGTCCGTATGGGACTGGAGGGGCCTATTACCGGATGTCATTAGTGAAAAGAAGGCGTAACACTAGAATGATGGAAGTTACTGACATGTAGTGGGAAAGCGCGATAGTCTACCATGCCATCTTATGCGACCTCGGCGTAGAGCGGGCCATGTAGCATACCCGGCCCGACAATATCCGGATACCTACCATCTATATAGCCATCAGGTTGGCCATTGGGAGTGGCGGGGGGGACCAGAAAAGATACACATGGATAGGTGAGTACTTGCGAGAGGATATCCCGATATTAGGGACTGACCCCAAGATTTTGTTGATGTGTGTCATCACGTTCGAGTGGTTGACGTGGGATAGGGAGAGGAAGTGCCCCCCTGCCAATGGGAAAGCGATCGCCCAATGCTTGGTACTGTTCGAGATTGGCCATATGATCCATGCGAGTTAAACGATGTGTGAGTATGCTGGGTGAAAGAAACCTCTGCTGGGTTGCTGTAATTCCACCATTGTGGCTTGCAGCTTTATAGTGTTTGATGGCCGCAGTGGCCGTGACTAGAGTTTTGTTGTAGGCAGGGCCAGTGGTCAATGTTAAGTCAATCGCCTATCACACCCGCCTAGGGCATCAGCAACATGTCCAAATACTTTTTGTCCTTTTTTCGTCCTTTTTTGCCTTTTTTATCAAAAAGCCCAAAAAGCAATATCAAAATGATATTGCTTTTCATGCTTTTTTGCCTTTTTCTTACCTTTTTTATAAAAAAGTACAAAAAGTACAAAACAAGTATTTGGACGTGTTGCTGATGACTATCACGCTTTAAAAGGTAGGCGGATCCGCGGAGTTCCTCAAATGTGGTAATTGAGGCTGCACAGCCCGTCAGTCACAAACGCGTCAGTATCATGATACGGCATCATTACCTGTTTGAGTTATGGGATGCGGCGCTACGCATCCCCGAAAATGAAGGCAGGTCAGCGTACAACAGCCCACAGGATAAACCTTGAGTTCAAAAAAGGAAGGTGGGCTGGCGAACAACAGCCCTCCGGTTAAATCTTGAGTACTTGAGTACTCGATCAAAGGCGAAAAAGTGGTGAGTCCTTGTCAGTCGCCGCTCTTTCCCGGTTACTTGAAAATAATCCGCGTGGTTTCGTCATCGGACGGACCGGACTGATGTCAGACCGACACGCTACCTCGTTAGTTGCTCGTTAGTGGTGGACACACCCCATCTCTCTGCATGCCGAGCATTGCCGACTTGCTTGCAACCCATCACTCTGAGTCCGTCACATAGCCTACGTTCTATCTTCTGTGGATGACCTAACATCATGTCACTGCTGTGGAGTGAGTATGCATAGACGGCGATAGTCCAAAAAGGCAATTCTCCGACAGTGTCCCGATGATCATAGCCGTCCGCCTCTCTTCTTCTCTCCTCTTTTGTAACCTCCATCCATCTCCACCTTGTCAAAGATTTGGCCGCAAATTGGACGGGACAGCGTCGCATCCACACTGCAGCACGATTCTATTCCAGCCTGCCTCCGACTCCGACTTGGTCCGTGCGATATGTATCTTTTCCAGACTCGGCATTCATCTAAACACTCTCAGGTATTCGCAACGCAACTCGCTTTACATTAGCTCGTGTTCTCCCTTCCCTGAATTGTTGTTCGCTCTCTTTCATTTCTCTGAAGACAGGAACAGGCCCGGAAGTGGCACGGGGGCAGGTGTTTGGATCATAATTATGCACACGTCTGGCGTTGACTCCCCCAAATTTCCGGGCTTTGGACTGCGAGCTACCATTTGAGCTGCACTACTCTATTGCACGTTTCGTCGTGCACGTCGTGCCAGGTGAGGGACTAGAAGTGGGTTTGTGGGATAGGAGGATGGGCCCCGACGGAGGATAGAGATCGTAGTTGAGTTGATGGACTCTATAACAAGAAAAGTACGTCCTGCTCAGGCCTTCATGGACAAGCGGTTTAGATTAATGTTTTACTTTGAATTACACGATTTAGGTTGTAGATCCGCCAGTGGTAGATTCAATCGGGCCAAACACTGGAATATACCACTTGTCTTGATCTCCTCGTTTCTATACAGTATATACTGTATTTGAAGCTCCGTGGAGATGTGCCTTTCTAGACTGGCATGAAGAATGATAGGCGTTCCTGTCTTCGACACGCTCTGCCGATTACTGAGGGTGCTTCTGTGTGTTGACATGAAATCAGACTCTTTGGCATACGAAGCTGAAGAGCGTCACCAAAGCGTCTGCAAGTACGCAAGGTATAGGGATCACATATCCAACAAAATGGGTACGACGATGACAACAAATGCCGTAAATACTGGCCAAACATGGAACAGAACAAGACATACAGGACAAGGGACAGACGGAAGACTCTTGAAAGCTGAGACAAGCGACCACACAATCATACGCAGTACTGATACCTACGTCAACATGCATCACGCCCTTACTTTCAAGTTTGGAGATGATTCTCCGTGGAGGTGTCTGGATCCAGAAACGCTGTCCTCAGAGAACATCTGCCAATTCTAGGACGATCACCACCTTGCAAAGACCAGCGGCGCCTGGTTCCATCGAGACCAGATCAACCTGGGAATCGGGATCACGCAAGAGGCGAATGGCTAGTCGTCGGAGGTTTTCTGCTGCTGGTTGGCCTGGAGCATGAATCCGGTGGGCAAACGGCGGATCAGGAAATACAGCCTGAGCGGGAAATGGTGGTGCATGCTGAGGAGCAAAGTCACGAATGTCGTGTTCTTGGTTCTCCTGTAATGAAATGTCTATTTAGATATGTGATCAGGAAACATGAATTAGTACTCACTGGGACATTGGGCTGTCCTTGTGCTGGGATACCTTGCGCAATTCCAACATCGGGGAACGCGTATGGTACCGGAGGTTCCTATCACCGGATATAAATAGTCAGAAGGATGCTCGATACTGGGTGGATGGAGGTTACTGACGCGTGGTGGTTGAGGGCGATAGTCTACCATGCCATAGACACGGCGTGGGTCATGATCGTGTAACATACCCGGCAGATCACGGGCCATAGCATCCAAATGGCCATCATTGAGAGCAGCGAACGGGACCTGAGGAGAGATGTGCATCGATGGATGAGTATCACGTTTGCAAGAGAGAATGTCCCGATAATAGAGGCTGACCCCAAGACCCTGCTGAAGTGCATCATGATGGTTACGTGCCAGTAGCTGGTGTGGAATAGGATGAGGAGAGGCGCCTCTGGGAAAATGATCGATTATAGCTTGGTATTGTTCGACGTTGGCCATCTGATGATGTCAATTGAACGATGTGTGAGTGCGGTTTGTAAAGGACTTCTACTGGGATGTTGTATGTCCGCCATTAATTGTAGAGTTGAGCGAATTTATATGTAGTCGGTTCGCCAGGTTGGGGCTGTGTCCTACCAAGTGTCCTACCAAGTTCGGGTTCGGGCTGTGTCCTTGGGGCAATTTTTTTGGCAGTCACGTGCCATACATGTGTAGCCGCTCCTAGGCAAGGAGCGCGGACGGGGCCGCCGTGGCGAAGTGGTCCCAGGTGTACTGGGCACTAGCACAGACGCCGCAGGTTCGAAACCCACAGCTGCCAATAGGGTTTTAGTGGGTAGGGGGCTCCGGCCCGAGTCCCACACTGCCGGAATCCCAAAAGGAAGCTCAGGTAAGCATACATGTATGATACCATACAGTTGACTCCCTCCTAACTGATAGCCCTCAGTTTGGCCTGTGGGCTATTGGTTATGAGGGAGTATTGGATTCACAAGAGATTGGGTATACTGGGCCAATAAAATATTATGTTTCCAGTGACAAATTAAGACTGTTTAAGAGCAAAATATGAGGTTGCCTTTATGTCTCATTTCCTCTGTGAGTATAATCTGCCCAAATGTGCTCAGAACTGCCTCCAATTTGCAGGCCAAAAGGTCATTGATATTATTTTGTAAGGCCAACGCCTTACGAAGTGGTCACTTCAGTGACCGCTAACATAATCAATACACGGCCG
>QFEY01000282.1:0-82171 GCA_003316435.1 Russula virescens
AGATTATTATCAAGATGTAATCCGTCAGGTTTCTCGTGCACATCATTTTCTATGTCGATGCTGGGGCTATCGTGGCCCATCTGTAGCGCTGAATGTCGTTCGATGTCCATGGACATCTCTATCCCGCGCGGAAACGACATGGAATTGGTCTGCTTGCTTTTTGCAAACACAAGACCACTGACTGGGTGATGGTCGTGTTCACTGAAACGAGATTGGTCACGAAGGACAAGAAAATGGAGAAAAGGGAGAACTTGCATGTTGGAGGATTTGTAGGCATAGTCCACCAAAGAACGGTGCAACCGTGTGGCAGCAATTGCTATTATGACCAGTGCAGGTTTTTGAAACATCTATCTTACACAAAGGCATAAGAAATCGAGGCCAACCCCAATACCATGGACGTACGATGTTGAACTGACCTAATATTCAGGATAGTTCAAGGTTCAACGATAGGTAGGCAACAGACAGGATAAATTACCATTTAGATTTAAAAGAGTTAACACCTGCGACGTAAAACGGATATGATTGAGGGGAAGGAACCTGAAATTACCCGACTCACGGCTGGCGGAACCTCAGCAATGATAGCAAGCGAGGTCCAAATGACTCCCTTACGAAAGAGGCATCTCAATGAACCAAAACAACCGCAAGTTGTGAGATCAGTCAACAGACCTGTTTCCAGAGGAGGCTAGTCAGACCAAGGCCGCTACCATAACGGCACACGCGAAGCAAGCCAACGAGCATAATGAGAAGCAAGGCAATGTCTGTGGCTGGAATAGAGAGAAGGGTGAGAGTATCGGTTGCAGGGTTGGAACAGGACTTGGCGAGATTAATCCATTCAGAGCGGAGCTATGGAAGTGATAAGCAGAGAGAATCACACGCAGCTGAGATTTACTAAGCACCTGTACAAGACCTGTTTGTCCCACATCTGCGTTGCATAATCCCGAACTCGAGTTAACTCAAAGAAAGGTGGTTACTTGCCTTGGATAAGGAATACAGCATTGATCACCCACACACTGATTGCCATCACCATAATGACCTTATTTCTGTTCCAAATCGCAATTCTGGCAAACCCCAATGAGTGTTTGATTTGGGGAGATTGTAGTAGATCGGAAGTACAGCTGACGACATACATACGAAGAACAATCAATGTTGAGGCGCCGGCCACAGTCACATAGGAAGAAACCTAGGTAAAAGGTGATGATCAGATGCTAAGTGCTGCATCCTCGAAGATGCAAACACGTTGAGACGATGCTCACAAGCAGGGAGGAGAACCAGGCCTTGTGATTGCAGATGGTCAGAACTCAGACTCAGACACAATGCCAATGGGAACCACTATGTAACAGTGCCTACCTGACAGTCTATTTGTATTGTGACGTTCATACCAACAGCGCCAAGTGACACAGATGTAAGAGCGGACATGCGGGTGAGGGAGTAAACCTATCGAGCAAGAGGATCAGTATGAGGCTTCTGTGCGAAAAAAAACACAAAGTGAAGTGCTGGTCATCATTCACCGCGTACCCATATCGTCCACCGGTAGGGGATATGGCCCTGAATGACGTTCCATTCGTAATCGAGAGTGGTGAAGAACTCCCAGCTACATTGGAGGGTTGAATATATTGAGTCACGTTACATGGAGGAAAAGATTGAAGACTTGCAGATATATTCCAATCATGGTGTGCCACAACTTCACTCTAGTCACTATCAAAGAACCGATCATGAGGCCTTCTAGGGTTGATGATAAACGTATGCAAAAGTCTACGCACATTCATTCCGCACGATTATGGCAGGATCATGGAAGTTGACCATTCCTGAAGCAATCAGATACTACGAACTTGAAGCCTAGGCTTGGCCACTTGCGGAAGAGGGGCTTGGGGTATCGAGTCGGTCCTTGCAGCACCTGATAGCACACATTTATAGATAGGTCATGTCAAATTGAGGTTCATTTTATAATGGTTCCTATCTGTATGACCCCTGGTAGGTAAGTCACTCATGGTACGTATCGTTGAATGATGGGAAAACCACTCATACCGCACGGTGTCGCGCTCGTACTAGTGGGTTCTCGAAGGTGAGGTAGTGCAATTTTGGACGAATTACTATTCTACTCACTGGTAGCTGAGTCTGCCTTGCAGCTGCTCTGTAATAAGATAACCATGGCGGCGTAGGGAGAATCATGTTATCATAGGAAGACTAAAGGTCTTTCCACAATAGGCCCGTTCATGCATGGCCGGACACCAGTCCATTTGCCTTTCGATGGCCGAAGCTATTTCAATTCCAATTGAAACCACCAGCATGCTTCTCACTGATCGGAGTCACGTCAATTTTTGAAGGAAACCAAAAGGTTGATAGGGATGGAAATCGGGCACGCGGTAGCTCAGCGCTCAGCCTCGGAGCATGTGGGTAAGCACGATGGCTGAGGGCAGCGGGACCCAGTATGTAGAGTGCGGTTATGTTTCAGGGTTCTAGCCTGGAGTAAGCAAGTGTCAGAATCTGCACTAAACCGTTCTGGAATAGCTGATGTGTTTCACCAAATCATCCAAATGTCAGGTATCTTGATCTAGATCTCACAATTCGCGCATACGTTCAACACTCCCCCTCACCTTGAAGACGGTCGAGGAACGACTGCGAAATGTTTTCCAGTGTAGATGGGGGCGCGCGACAATTTTGTTCAACGTTTTCTGACAGTGCCGCCAGAGCAGAGAGGATGGACGTGCGTGGCAGCGCATAACGGATGTGTGACGGACGTGACAAGCGACGCACTAGCGGCGTAAGGCGTATTGTCCAAGGACAACCCGGAGACCTCGCTCGCGCTCCACCTGCGCTTCAAGGCCTCAAGACTAGAAAAGGCGATGCCGGATGGTGGCAAGTGGTACACGCATGGAAAGAGGTACGTGGCCGGTTTTACTGGTGATGCCACCGGGCTGACTGAATTTTCGATTGGCCAGGGTCGTCTTGTATGGCAGACAAGTGTGCCCGTCACCTGGCTTCGAAGGGCCTCCTCACACACTTATGCGGCGTCTCTCGCAACGGCAAGGCATGCACAGTCGCGCGCTCTCTCTGGCAGTGGATCCTGCATATGCCCTCCCTCAGGTCATCTCGTGACGGTAAATCGCGTTCAAGTTCGTGCCTGCAGTAGTCAGGCCCCCTGCGGCAACACATCAAAATCGTGCTCGCCTTCAGTTGAGTGGAGTTGCCGTGCCGTACGCACACTCACACACTCTCAGGTTCTCTCGTGACACTGTGTCTGGTCCACACGTGTCCGAGTCCTCTCGCAGCGCTGTGTCGAGCCCTCGCTCGCCCAGCTCCACTCCCTGCCTGGGCATCTAACGCCTCGACCTCGGCGGTAACGACTCCCTTTGTCGCACCAATGAGTTCGATGCTGGCAATGTACTCGGCGGGAACAGCTGCGGCGTTCACATTTGCCCTGGTTCGCACGCCCCAACAATAGAAGGTTCCGCTTCGGAGTCACGTATATCCTAACGGGAATGTCCCTGGAGTGAATGTAGAAAAAGTACAGTATTTGAGGTCTTCGTGGACTCGGATGCCAGCCGCTTACCATAGCCGGTACTCAGTCCTAGGCCGACAAGCTCGACACATCTTGTTCTACCTTTCCAACATCCAACATTCCATTATTAAGTCGTTAAAAATATATGTCAGATTGTGACACATGGTTGTACCAGACAAATAATTACAGATTCCTACAGAACCGAGAAGTACGACGATATACCTCAAGGTGAAGTTCCAACCAGCGGGCTCGAAAAACCAATGTCTATGCGCTGCCATGCAGATTATTATCAAGATGCAATCCGTCTGCGTTCTCGTGCACTTCATCATCTGTGTCGATGCTGGGGCTATCATGGCCCATCTGTAGCGCTGGATGTCGTTCGATGTCCATGGACATCTCTATCCCGCGCGGAAACGACATGGAATTGGTCTGCTTGCTCTTTGCAAACACAAGACCACTGACTAGGTGACGATCGTGTTCACTGAAATGAAAGTGGTCATGAAGGACAGGAAAATGTGAGAAAAGGGAGAACTTACATGTTGGAGGATTTGAAGGCATAGTCCACCAAAGAACGGTGCAATCGCGTGGCAGCAATAGCCATTACGATCAGAGCTGGGTTTTGAAATATCTTTATTACACAAAGGCATAAGAAATCGAGGCCAACCCCAATACCATGGACGTACGATGTTAAGTTGATCTGATATTCAGGATGGCACAAGGTTCAACGATAGGTAGGCAACAGACAGGATAAATTACCATTTAGATTTAGAAGAATAAACACCTGAGACGTAAAACGGATGATTGAGAGGGAAAGGAACCTAAAATCAACAGACTCACGACTGGCGGAACCTCAACAATGACAGCAAGCGAGGTCCAAATGATTCCCTTACGAAAGAAAGGCAGCTCAATGAACCGAAACAGCCGCAAGTTGTGAGAACAGTCAACAGACATGTTTCCAGAGGAGGTTGGTCAGACCAAGGCCACCACCATAACGGCGCAGGCGAAGCAAGCCAACGAGCATAATGAGAAGCAAGGCAATGTCTGTTGCTGCAATAGAGAGAAGGGTGAGAGTATTGGTCGCAGGGTCGGAACAGGACTTGGCGAGATCTGTCCATTCAGAGCGGAGCTATGGAAGTGATAAGCAGAAAGAATCACACGTAACTGAGATTGACTAAGCACCTGTACAAGACCTGTTTGTCCAGCATCTGTGTTGTATAATCCCGAACTCGAGTTAACTCAAAGAAAGGTGGTTACTTGCCTTGGATAAGGAATGCAACGTTGATCACCCATACACTGATTGCCGTCACCATGACGACCTTATTTCTGTTCCAAATCGCAATTCTGGCAAACCCCAATGAGTGTTTGATTTGGGGAGATCATAGTGGATCTGAAGCACAGGTGACGACATACATTCGAAGAACAATCAATGTTGAGGCACCGGCGACAGTCATATAGCAAGAAACCTAGGTAAATGGTAATGATCAAATGTTAAGTGGCAAGTGCTGCATCCTCAAAGATGTAAACACGTCGAGACAATGCTCACAAGCAGGGAGGAGAACCAGGGCTTGTGAGTGCAGATGGTCAGAACTCAGACACAATGCCAATGGGAAACACTATGTAATGGTGCCTACCTGACAGCCGATTTGTATTATGACGTTCATACCAACAGCGTTAAGTATCACGGACGTAAGAGCGGACATGCGTGTGAGGGAGTAAACCTATCCAGCGAGAGAATCAGTATGAGGCTTCTGTGCGAAAAAAAAACACAAAGTGAAGTGCTGGTCATCATTCATTGCATACCCATATCGTCCACCGGTAGGGGATACGGCCTCGAATGGCCCTCCATTCGTAATCGAGAGTAGTGAAGAACTCCCAGCTATATTGGAGGGTTAAATACATTGAGTCATGTTATATGGGGGAAACGGTTGAAGACTTG
Source organism: Russula virescens (assembly GCA_003316435.1). Lineage (NCBI taxonomy): Eukaryota > Fungi > Basidiomycota > Agaricomycetes > Russulales > Russulaceae > Russula > Russula virescens. The sequence continues at coordinate 5,436 of QFEY01000282.1, forward strand.
CAGATATATACCCATCATGGTGTGCCATAACTTCACTATAGCCACTATCGAAGAATCGATCACGGGGCCTTCTAGGGTTAATAAACGATTCGCCAAAGTATACGCACGTTCACACCGCGTGATTATGGCAGGATCACGGAAGTTGACCATTCCTGAAGCAATCAGACACTAGGCTTGGCCACAGGGGCTTGGGGTACTCGAGTCGCTCCTTCAAGCACCCGATAATGCACATTTATAGATATGTCATGTCGAATTGAAGGTCGTTTCATAACGGTTCCTACCTGTATAGCCCCTGGTGGTGGAGTTAGTCGTGATACAAATTGTTGAATTGAATAATGGGGAACCCACTTACACTGCCCCGCCGCCCGCCGCCCGCGTCGCGCTCAACTTGAAGTGGGCCCTTGAGGTTGAGGCAGTGCGACTTATACTGGAAGCTGAGTCAACCTTGCAGCTGCTCCGTAATCAGATTAATAAGGTAACCATGGCGGCCGTAGAGAGAACCATGCTAGGAAGGGTAAAGATGTTTCCGCATCTGTGTTGTACAGTAATTAGTAAGAACACGGCGGTGACCTCAGCGCCTTCCAGCAACAAGCCATCTGACTCGTGCCTCTCGCCGCTCAGCTGATCGGAGTAATGGCGGTTTTTGAAGTAAACCAAAAGGTTGATAGGGATGGAAATCGGGCGCGCGGTAGCTCAGCGGTCAGCCTCAGAGTGTATAGGTAAGCACGGCAACTAGAGGTATAAGCTACTCACGTCAGAGCATGTGGGTAAGCATGGTGGCTGAGGGCATCGGGATACAGTATGGCTATGTTTTAGGGTTCTAGATCTAGTCTAAAGAAGTACTAAAGAAGTGTACTAAACTGTCCTCTCATGTGTTTCACTTAATGCCAGGCATCTTAATCCAGATCTCACAATTTGCGTGTACATTCAACACTCCCCCTCATATCAAAGACAGTCGGGGTACGGCTGCGAAATGTTTTTCAGTGTAGACGAGGGCGCGCGACGATTTTATTCGACGTTTTCTGGCAGTGCCGCCAGTGAGTCGCCAGAGGTGGCGTGACAGCGCGTGACAGACGTGTGATGGACGCGACAAGCGGGGACTCGTCTTTGGCCCTGGAGACTTCACGCTCCACTCGCCCTAGAAATGGCAGTCCTGGATGGTGGGGGGTGATACACGCATGGAAGGAGGTACGTGGCCGGTTTTACTGGTGATGCTCCCGTGTTGACTGGATTTTCGAGTGAAGTTCGTTTTCAGTTGTAGGGCAGACAACTGTGCCTGTTGCGTTCGCTTTTCTAGCCCCAAAGGGCCTCCTCAACTTGGTAATCGCCTCCCAAGGTAGCACGTTTTTGGGCTTGCAAGTACCCCTCGCCTCCGCAGCGGTCAGTACACCTTCGTGCGGCGTGTCTCGCAACAGCAAGGCATGCTCAGTCGCGCGCGCTCTCTCTGTGGCAGCGGGTTTTACATGTGCCCTCTCTCAGATCATCCCGTGGCGGCAAATCGTGTTCAAGTTCGTGCCTAGCCAGGGCCGCCTGCGGAAACACCCCAGAACTGCGCTCACCTTCATTTGTGTGGAGTTTGCCACGCCGCGTCGATCGCACGCTCACTCTCTGTCGCATTCTCTCGCGGCACTGTGTCGGGTCTACACATACCCTCTCGCGGTGTTGTGTCTAGCCCTCACCCGGCCTCACTCTCCGCCCGGGCCTCTAACGCCTCGGCCTCGGCGGTGACGACACCCTTGGTCGCACCAAAGAGTTCGATGCTGGTGGTGTGCTCCGTGGGGACAACTGCGGCGTTCACGCTTACCGATACTCCCCCTGGTTCGCACGCCTCGAAAATGGAGGCTCGGCTTCGGTTTCATATATCTTAATGGGATTGCCGCGTGGGAAGGATACAGTATTTGGGTCCGAAGATACGATGGTACGGCCAAATATTCAGTCCAGGGCTGACTAAGCTCGCCACGCATGAGATATCGATGCACCAAGCTGCTAGAAACGGACATCAATCATCGACTCATAGCCTCAACACTAATACCTCTCTGTGACCTTTTCATTCTACAAATCCTTTTCCGTCTACCTCCAACATTCCATTATTAAATCATTCAAAATAGATACGCGATTGTGATACATGCCTATACCAGATAAATTATCACGGGCTCTTACAGTACCGAGAAGTACGATGTGATACCCCCAAGGTAAAGATCCAATCAGCAGGCCCGAAAACCCCATTTCTATGCGTCACCATGCAGATTATTATCGAGATGCAATCCGTCTGGTTTCTCGCGCACTCCATCATCTGTGTCAATGCTAGGGCTATCACAGCCCATTTGTGGTGCCAGATGCTGTTCAATGTCCACGGACACCTCTATCCCGCGCGGAAAAGACATGCGCTTGTTCTTTGCAAACGTGAGTCCACTGACTTGGTGATGATCGTATACTCTGACATGAGAATGGCCATAAAGGACAAGGAAATGGGAGAAAAGGGATAACTTCGTACACGTTGGAGGATTTGAAGGCATAGTCTACCAAACAGCGGTGTAACCGTGTAGCAGCAATTGCCATTATGATCAGAGCAGGAGTTTGAAACATCTGTTGCACAAAGGCATGAGAAATCAAGGTCATCCCCACACATCACAGACGTACGATATTGAACTGATCTGATATGCATGACAGCACGAAGTTCAATCACAAGTAGGCAACAGAGTGGGACAATTACCATTTAGATTGAAAAAAATCAATACCTGAGACGTAAAATTGAGATGACTGAGAGGGAAAGAGGCCGTACTACATAAACAGACTCACAGCTGGCGGAACACCAGCAATGATAGCAAGTAGGATCCAAATGACTCCCTTGCAAAAGGAAGATAGGTCAATGAACCGAAACAAGCGCAAGTTGGAAGAAGAGCCAACAGACCTGCTTCCAGAGAATGTTGGTCAGACCAAGACCACCACCGTGACGGCGCAAGCGAAGTAAGCCAACGAGCATAATGAGAAGCAAGGTGATGTCTGTAGTTGGAATAGAGAGAAGGGCGAGGATGCTTGTCGTAGCATTGGAACAGGCTTTGGTGTGCCCAGTCCATACAGAGCGGAGCTATGGAAGCGCGATAAACAGAGAGAATCACATGTAGTCAAGATTGACTAAATACCTGCACAAGAGCTGTTCGTCCCACATCTGTCTTGTGTAATCCCGTACTCTAGTAGTTTGAGAGGAGGCTACTTGCCTTGTATGAGGATTACAGTATTGACCACCCACGTACTGATTGTAAACACCAATACAGCCTTATTTCTGTTCCAAATTGCAATTCTGGAAACCCCAATAAGTGTTTGATTTTGGGAGATTATAGTAGGTCGAAAGCACAGATGACGACATACATACGAAGAATAATCAATGTTGAGGCGCCAACCACAGTCACGTAGCAAGAAATCTAGGGAAAAGGTAATGATCAGGTGCTAGTGCTAAGTGTTGCATCTTCGAAGATGCGAATATGCTGAAACAACACTTACAAGTACGGAGGAGAACCAGGGCTTGTGATGATAGACGGTCAGAACCCATACGTGACGCCGGTGTGAAACACTATGCAACAGTGCCTACCTGACAGTTGATTGATCTTGTGATATTCATATTGACAGCGCAAAGTATTACGCACGTAAGAGCAGACACGCGCGTGAGGGAGTAAATCTATCGAGCGAGAGAATAAGTATAAGACTTCTGTGTGGGGAACAAAAACAAAGTGAAGTGCTGGTCAGCGTTCACCACGTACCCATATCGTCCACCGGTAGGGGATATGGCCTCGAATGACCCTCCACTCATAATCGAGAGTAGTAAAGAACTCCCAGCTATATTGGAGGGTTGAGTCGCGTTACATGTGGGAAAAGGTTGAAGACTTGCAGATATATACCAATCATGGTGTGCCACAACTTCACTCTGGTCACTATGGAAGAACCGATCATGAGGCCTTCTAGGGTTGAGAATAAATGTATGCAAAAGTCTGCGCACATTCATTCTGCGCGATTATGGCAGGATCATGGAAGTTGACCATTCCTGAAGTAATGAGATACTAGGAAGCCTAGGCTTGGCCACTTGGGAGTGAGAGATTCGAGTCGTTCCTTGCAGCACTTGATGACATACCTTTATACAATTAAAGGTCGTTTCATGTTTCATAACCTGCATAACCCCTGGCGCCCACACTGGCCGGCCCAGGCGGCCCCGCCTGCGGTTGCTTGATCCGGTGATGGACGTACTAACATGAATTAATTCAATCATGGATGGAATGATGGGATGGTCACTCGCACCACAGTCATGGTGTGGCGCTCATGGTGGATTCTCGAAGGTGCTTCAGTGCAGTGCAATTTCTGACAGATTACGGCTTCGGCCACTTGTAGCTGAGTTGGCCTTGCGGCTGCGCTGTAATGTAATAAGACAAACCACCTTTGGCGGCCATAGGGAGAATCGCACCAGGAAGGGTAGGAAGTTCCCAGTACCCTCACGGATCACGATCGAACGTCCGCAAGAGCCTGCGTTGTTACTGCACAGTTTGATGTTCTCACCGACTCGAATGACAATTATGACCTTGGCATCCTGTTATCTATTGTGTCCTTACGGCACATTGTGATGCACATTTATAGATACTTCATGTGTTGCAGCTGGTACCGCGATGCCATATCATCGAGCTGATGAGTAAGATGGAAACACTGAGAAGATCACGCAGATCGTCAAATCTCAATGCCGAAAACTGAAACCAATAGCGGGGTGCCACTATTGTTTTTATAGATCGAGTGCTGTGTAGCGCCTTGTTGCACCACGAGTAATTATCTTAGCACCTGAAACGACTGCTTACTTAGCGGTTTAATCTCAGGAATCGGCTTGAAGTTTCCTCGAAGGTTTCTGCTCGTATTCGGGTATGAAGTGCAATGAAGTTGGTATGAGATGACGGCCAAGTCGACATGCATGCATCATAACTGCGCCTTGATGAAAAATACGACGAAATTCACGGTACATGACAGTCACAGTGACATTTTAATCACCCTGAGCCCATGTACAGGCTTGCATGAGCTTTGTCAGCCGCCAGTTGATCGGTCAACTACATATAGATGTACCACGAATCAGCCTAGCACTACCTCTGTAAATTTTGGCAAACACGTACGTTATAGGGAACTTCCATTGTTTTGTGTTTATCAGTTGAGGCAGCAGTGTTCACTCAAGGAGGCCTTCGCGTTGCCAATTGCGCGATGCCGATGACTAAGCTAACCATAATTCATGGTTGATACGACCACGATCGGACTCGACCCCGATACAGTAGCTAGCCTGTCCCATGTCCCAAGCCGCATTGAAAAAAATGCACCACAATCCAAGTAGCCCCTTGGTTCCGCCTAGTATTCAACATCCAACCTTTCATTACTGATACAAATAGACATGATATCTTAATACATGTCAAAACCAGATAACCGCAATCCTCTGCAGCGACGAGATGGTTGCCTTCTGGTTAATGTTCCAATCAGTGGGTCCCTATGTGTCTCCCTCTACGCTGTGGTGTGCGTGCAACCCGTCTTGTTTTTCATGCATTTCAACCTTTGTATCAATGCTCGACTCGGATCTATGAACGCTCATCTGTGGTGTCGGATGCTGTTCGACGTCAAGGGTTACCTGTATTGGAATCGACACGGAACCGGTCCGCTTAGACTTCGAGAATGCGAGACGACTGGCCGGGTAACTATCGTGTCCACTAAAACGACATTAACCACAACGAACAGGAAATGGTGAGAAAGTGAAGAATGTCGTACGTTTCGGGGGATTTAGAGGCAAAGTCTACCAAAGAGCGATGCATCCTTGTACCAGCAATTGCCATTGTGACCAGAGATGAAACTTGGAACATCTATGTTGCAGAATGCGTGAGATATCAAGGCCACCCTGCCAATATCACGGACGTACGATGTTGAGATCGTCTAATATTCAGAGAATAACCAAGTTCAATGACAGGTAGACAGGTGAGGGAACAAATTACCATTCAGGTTCAAAACAATCAATACCTAGGAATTAAAATGGAGATGAGGAGGAATTCGCGCGAGAAGTGTAAAATTAGCCAGACTCACAGCTGGGGGAACCTCAGCAATGGCAGCAAGTAAAATCCAAATGACACCCTTACAAATAGAAAACATATTAACGAACCGAAATAACCAGAAGTAGTGAGAATGGCCACCAGACCTGCTTCAAGAGAAGGCTGGTCAGCCCAAAGCCACCACCGTGATTGCGTGCGCGAAGCAAGCCGAGGAGCATGATGAGAAGCAAAGAGATATCCGTGATTGCAATAGAGATTACGCTGAGTGTATTTCTCGTGGAATTGACAACTGCACAGCTATCTGTCTCCCATTCGGAGCGGAGCTATCACACGAAATAAGCGGAGGGTATCGCATACGGTCAATATTTGACTACTCACCTCTATGGTTCCTATTTGACACGCATCTGTTGGTATGATCCTCAATACTCTGAAGGCGAGTAGAACTTGCCTTGAATAAGGAATGCGCTATTGATCACCCATAGACCGGTTGTCGTAGCCATGACCGCCTTATTTCTGTTCCAAATTGCAATGCTGGCAAACTCAATAAGCCTCTGATTTTGGATGATTGCCATAAAGCGGAAGTACAGGCAAAGACATACGCGCGAAGAAGGATCAATAATTGAGCGCTGGCTACAGGCAGGTAGGAAAAAACCTAGGTGGAGGATAATGATCAGATACTAGGTGTTCCGTCCTCGAGGATGAGGCCGCATTGGAACAGTGCTCACAAGTACAGTAGTGAACCAGGGCTTGATATTGTGGATGCTCAGAACACGGGACTAGAGCCAATGTGAAATGCGGTGCCTACCCGACAGTTGATTGGTGTTGCGCTATCCAAAGCGACAATACAGAGTATCGTGCTCATAAGAGCGGATAGGCGTGTGAACAAGTAAATCTATTGCACAAGAGAATCAGTACGAAGCTCATATATAGGAGAAAAAGGATAATGAAGCGCTGATCGCCACGTACCCATAGTGTCCACCGATAGGGGATACGGCCGCGAATGACCCTCCACTCGTAGTCGAGGGTAGTGAAGAACTCCCAGCTAAGGTGAAGGGTTGGTTCGTCGAGACCCGTACGCATGGGAAAAGGTTGAAGACTTACAAGTAAATACCAAACAGGACGTGCCAAAACTTTACTCGAATCCCTGTCGGAGAGCCGATCATTGGGCTTTCTAAGGATCAGAATACACATACGCAAAAGCTTACGCACATTTGGTCTGCGTGACTACAGCAGGATCGCGGAAGTTGACCATCTCTGAAGCTATCGGATAGGATGCCTTGGCGTGGAGCAGGGCTCGGGGTAAGGTCCTTACAGCATCCAATGACACTCATTTATACTAGATAGTTATGTTGAATAGAAGTCATCTCGCCATGTCTTCCGGTGAGTAATATACCATGACCCCATAACTCGCCACCCGTACGTAGGAGGGCCCGTTAAGTTGACGAACGTTCGTATTAGAGATACACTGACTGTATAAAGCCGTGATGCACTAGTGCCTGAACGTCCTTTAGCCTACAATATAAGAAATGCTGTGGCTTTGCTTCGAGTCTTTACATGGTGAAAAAGGTAGCGGGTCACCCCGGGTGATGATTGCGCTAAACTAATATTAGTAATAGTTATAAGGCCGTGACAAGCAAACGTCGCCACCCGGGCCAGCTGCGGCGCGTTCCTGGCTGACCCACCACAACTTGACCCACTACATCTTCTTGCAAGTATGTTCTGTTCGGCGATCAACCGAAAGACATGCAAAGTGTTGAGATGGAGATGGGTTACAGCTTACAGGTACTAACTACTGTAGTAGCTACTAATAGTATGATGGGCGCGGTAAGACTTCAAGTTGCTATGTGGCTATGCCGTCAAGCGGCAGACTACTTTTGACGTGGCCGCCGTCTGTACCACCGGAACCTACTACGTAGAACTGGTATAACGCGGGAGACGTCTGCAGTTGGATCTATTTGTCGTGCGTTACATTCCTGGCGGACCGTGGCGGTGTGAGAAGGATAGACACCGTGACCAGGATTTCCGCAGAGATGAAACATTTTCAATTGTCAAGTCTGACATACGCCTCAAATGCATGGGGCAAGTGTCGGCCGCCACTCCCACGTATATCACCGCGCGTTCATGGGCGTCGAGCTGACCGAATCGGCCATGGCCGCACCTGACTAAGGCTGAATGTATAAGCCCATTCGTGTTAGCACAGGAAATGATAGCCAAGACACGACGACGATGTACGGCCATCACGTAGGAAAGACCCTCAAACAGGTTTCCCCGCAGGACTGGATGGATAAATAGAATTAGAAAGGCAATAAAAATTGCTCTTGGTTCCCATTCTCACATCGACATCAATTGGATGCGTAAAGTGAGCTTTTTCCTGCAATACTTATTGGCAATTCCACCAACGTTCAGATGGCTGAGGCATCCCATCAACATTGATTACTCACTATCATGCCGTATCTATATTACATGCCAACCTCATAGTATATCCAATAACGTAATGAGAATTACGAAGTAACACATCCCTGGTGATGGTATAGAATGAAGGGCTCATTTGTTTACGCCGCATTCCATGTCATCATCGAAGCCTGAGCTGCTCGGTTTCCTGTTCACCCCCTCGACTGTGTTGGAACAGGGATCGGCATGGCGCATCTGTGGTGTCGAATGTTGCTCGAAGACCACGTCCATAGATATCTCCGTCCGCTGGAAGGTGATGACTCTCGGATGGGTTCGCTTTGTCGTCCAGAACATGAGACCGCCGATTTGATGATCACTGTGCACGCTAAAGCGACGTTGTCCATAATGAACGAAAAAGACAACAAGTGAAGAGCTTCATACCCCTCGGATGACCGGGTAGAAAAGTCAACCAGAGAACGGTGCATCCTCGTGGCAGAGATTGCCATTGTGATCAGAGAGGGAACCTGAAACATCTATGTTTCGGAACAGTGTGAACGACCAAGTGCCTCCTCTATGGGTAATAATTAGAACTTACGGAGTTGAGTGGATCTAGTATTCGGAGCAAGGTCGAATTCAACGAAAATTCATCAGGGGTACACTGGAGGAGAAAGCGTTTACCATTCAAATCCAAGATACTGAGAACCTGGGCCATGAGAGCGGGGATGAGCAAAAAAAGGCTAGTAAGGACCAAGTCCAACTTACTATTGGCGGAACTCCAGCCATGGAGGCAAGGAAGAGCCAATAAACTCCCTTACGAAAAGAAGGAATAAGAACTTCAATGAGTTGGAAGACGAGGGCCAGAGAGAACCTCCATCACACCTGTTTCCAGAGGAGTTGGGAGATCCCAAAGGTACCACCGCCTTGACGACGCAGGCGAAGCAAGCCAATGAGCATGATAAGAAGCAAGGCAATGTCAGTAACAACCATGGCGATGAGTGTGAGTATGCGGCTCCCGCTGTCCGTTACCACACAGATTAACTGGGTAGGCACCCATGTAGCGCGGATCTGTGGGTAGAGTAAATCTAGATGGTCCAGATAGTCGAAACGAATCATTCACGTTCGCGGCACCTATCACCAAATCAGGTTGAGACCTTTGAATCGTCCATAGGAGGGGGAAGGGGAGGGACTTGCCATGGATGAAGAATAAAACCTCGATCCCTAACACACTGATTGCTGCGGTCGTTATACCCTTATTTCTGTCCCAAACCGCGGCGCTGACATCCTCAGTAAGCACCCGGATACGAAAAGATTGTCGTGGCATAGAAGTGCAGGTGAGGACGTACATGCGAAGGACAATTAGTAGCGAAGCGCCCGCCGCTGACAAGTAGACAAAGGTCTGAGAAAAACCAACAATGAGGGGCGAAGCGTTCCTTCACAGGAGATGTAAATGTATGAGAGGGAGTGCTCACAGTTATGACGACAATCCAGGCCTTAATATTATGGCCAGTCAGAACTCAGGTGTAAAGAGGCAGACGCGGAACGTGGCGCGTACTTGACAATTGATTGGGGTCGTAACATCTATACCGACAAGGCTGATTATCACGCCCAAAAGACAGGTCACGCGTGTTAGGGAATAAATCTATGAGATGAGAATCATCAGCCTGAGATCCCTCTGTGGAGAGGAGGCCAAAGAAAAGCGCTGATAATTAGTACGAACCCATATGGTCCACCGGTAGGGCCTATGACCACGAATGACACCCCATTCGTAGCTGAGAGTAGTGATAAACTCCCAGCTGTCCTCAAAGAACTGATTAGCCTGATACGGCGAGAAATGGTAGAACCCACAGGTAAAGACCAGCGACGCAATACCAGAGCTTCAGAAGTATCACTATCAACCAAAAATTACGCGTGAATGAGCCTTCTAGGCCCCGGAATACGGCACAGCAAGGGTCATGCGTACAGTCATCTCGAACCACTTCAGAGGGGTCATTAAAGTAGACCATATTGTTAGGCAAGCGATGTGGTGGATTTGCACAGAAGTGGGCCGAGATAACGTCACTTCATGCGGCACCTGGCCGTCCTCATTTATAGATACACCATGGCGCCGGCCATGTCATGTCATATCATCGTCCTTGGAGTAAAGGCCACGAAGCCTTAACGCGTCACTGCCGCGGCAAGGCGTGTCAATGGTCCAATATGTACTAGTATTAGCTGCGACGGATTAATCAAGGGAAGAACCCGAACCTATACTGATACGGATCCCAGTCGAGGGGTAATGTCGAAATGTTGATGCACGAGCGCTCTAAGGCTGTCGAACTTGAAGCATAGCAAAATGCGATGCAACGCCCGAAAATTGCGCCGTGTTTCTGTTTGTATAGTGCGGCGTGAGACTTAAGTAGTCCCATGTGATGGATGGTCAAACGCCATGTGAGAAATGCAAAGAACTTGATAAACGCGATGACTGAACGGAGAGACGTCGGCCCGCCATGCCAGTCAAACCAGGCACGCATTTTCCATTTCCTGCCAGTGATACGAGCGGGCGTTGCTAGCTGCTAGGCCAGCAAATGCTTACCATCAGGGTGCTAACCACCTCTCCGCGTTCTCTACCACTGCATATTCTTCAGTACCTCTTGCGTTCTCGTATTCACATCGATGGCATCCACCGAGCATGTCATTGACCTTGAGGCTCAACAAGCCGTCTTCCGGCTTCCCGGTATGTCCTATGCTCTTCTTCTCCCGCGTTACTTTTTGAGTAATGCCAATGTCTACAGCGCAAGATGCCGATTCTAAGGAACAGGCTACTGGCTCACAGGCTGCAGGTACAGCCCCCAATTCCTGTCAATACTAGTTTTTTTTAACTCAGATTTGTCACATTGACGCTTTCATAAGTAGGATACGAGAGAAAAGAAAGCCACGACACGAATATCCTGCAGTCGAAGCGTGAGGGGTCCACAAGGCATCCACTGTCTAAAGCCGAACAGGGGGAGATACAAGCTGGGGGACAGGTTCAACCTGAACGTGAGGCTGATACCGGTGTGTATTAGCCTAATGACCTTGGAGACTACATGACCTAATGAAAATATGAATGGGCAGGGATATCTCATCTTCCCACTAATGGCAGCTCCGAGCCTCGCGCTGATCAAAAACCTGAAGAAATTTGCATGATAGGGGATTTCGATGGAAGTTCCAACGCACTCTGGACTCTTTATGGAAACGAAGCTAAGAGCCATGACGAGGCTCGCATTCAGACCTTGAAAGACGACATGGATGGCGTCCTCATATTCGTCTGTTCATATTTTCATCGGGATATAGTAATGAACCTGATGATGTTGATCCGTCGTCCCGCAGGCTGGTCTATTCTCTGCAATTCTTACCTCTTTTATCCTTGACAGCAAGCAGGACTTGAAGGTCAACCCAACAGACCAAATGGTGTATTACCTTCAACAAAATGTCGCGATCCTCGCTCAGATATCTCAACAAGTTGCATCTATCGCTCCTCTGGTCCCCATCCCTTCCACACCACCACCGCCTTTCCCTGCTTTCAGTCCTTCGTCGTCTAGCATTCGAATAAACGTTTTTTGGTTTATGTCTCTCGTCTTCGGTCTTTTCGCCGCCCTCCTTGCGACACTCGTTCAGCAATGGGTTCGAGATTACATGCACGTCTTCCAACGATACAGCGACCCCCTGAAGAGTGCTCGACTTCGGCAGTACTTGCACGAAGGTTCAGAGGGGTGGTACATGCCGGTGATAGCAGAGGCTGTACCTGGAGTCTTGCATGTTTCGCTGTTTCTATTCTTCGTCGGACTTTGCGAGTCCGTCCTGAATATTGACAGAGCCGTTGGCATCAGTACGATTATTCCCATCGGGATCGGCGGTTTGCTCTATGTCTTCACGACAATCGCTCCGGTGATATATCCACAATCACCATACCAGAATTCGTTCTCGGGTCTTATCTGGTTTCTGGCCCAGAAACTGCGCGGGCGGAGATACAGAGACCGGGGACTCGATGGAGAGTTGAAGTCTGTTAGTTCAAACATGGCTCGGGGACAGATGCAACTTGCGATGGAGGAAACAGAGGGGCGCAAAGGGCGAGACGAGCGGGCAATCCGCTGGCTTGCGAACAACATGACAGAAGACGCAGAAATGGACTCGTTTGTCGCGGCGATTCCTGGCTCGTTTGACGTAGAATGGGGTGTGAAGGTGTGGAAGAGAGCCTCCGAGGTTAGCGACGACGAGGACAAGAATACAAATGGAAACGAAGTGGTTGTGAGACAACCTACAGATACGAGTATCTCAACTGGTACACCGGTGGTCGTCCGACCTTCACCACACATTAGGGCCGTCCGCCGTCCCTTCAACCCAGTCTTGCGTCTAGCCAGGCCTCGCTCTCCAAAGGGTTTTCCGGCCCATCCCCTTGTACCTCTACCAGTGGCCCATCTCCCTCATGTTCATCTACGATCCTTCAGCGCAAATATTCAAGGAGAGGGTGTTGTACGTGAGCTCAGCAGGCGCGTAGCCCACCTGTTGGAGACTTGCAAGAACCGCGGTCTTTTCGCAAGCGACGAGCTATGGCGCAAACGTACACGTGCATGTGTCGAGACCACGGCATCACTCGTATGCTGTACGGATGCCGAACTCAGCTGGTTTGGAGACATCGGGAATTTGCTGGGAGAAATAGGCAGCGTTGAAAAGACCCGGGAGTCGTCATTGGCTGGAAAGGAGCAGTCATTCGTGATGCGGTGGACATGCCTTTCGCTTACAGCCATTCGACCTATCCTCAGAGACCACATGAGGCTGCAATCGTTCGCACGGCTTTCTGTGAAAGCCTTCAAGCAGTTCCAAAATGAAAAAGGCACAGACGATGAACAAGCTGAGAAGAACGCTCAAACTATTGATGAGACATTTGAAAGGGCGTGGACGTATCTACGGCAATTATACTACGCATTATTTCGACACGGGAACCCGACAGAAGAACAAGCACAAGATATTTTACGTGCTCACGAACCGCAGGTCGCTGTACTCGAGCATGTCAAGAAAGAAGCTGATCGCATGACAGATGTCGATCTGAAGATCTACTTACTCCAAGATACGGTACAGGGCGCCACCCACGGTATACTCGATCAATTACCTGGAAACGATCATTTCCCCTCCGGGCCCGTCACTTTCAGCCAGGTTCTCAACCTGTTCGTCGACCCTCTCAAGTTACAGCTCATACCACTGCAACGAAGCCTCGATAGCGTGTGCTCCCTATGCCCCGAATTCAGGGGTATTCTCGAACGGCAGGGAGGTCAGGATTACCAAGCGACCCTCAAGACCTTGGAATCACTTGCCCAAGCACCCATCTGGCAGAATGGCTTGTTGCTACGCCAGTTGTGGCGCTTGCAGGACCTTCGGGATGGCGGCGGGCTCGGCTTCACCGTTGAGCTCTTCTTCCTAGCGCTCAGACAACTTCTATCTAATTCGGTGTCGCGAGAGTCCCACTCTGCGTTGTTCGTCGGTACGTTTCGGGCCATCACGTCCGACTGGGCCAGGTACAAGAACTCGCTCGGCACGCAAAAGATTCTGCTTGCCGTGGTTGCGCCCTTCGACGGCATCTTGTCCAGGTTCAATTACCCGACATACATCATAGATGAGTTCTTGGTTCTGTTAGGCAATATGCTCGAAGGACAATCGGGTTCGCACATTGAGCGTGCGATGCAGGAGCTCTCGACAAGCCCAACTGAGTTTGGGGCCAAGGTGATAGTGGTTATTTCCCAGTCTCAGTCACCATCATCGTAGTCCTCATGTTTGACATCTAGTCCTTTCGTACTCGTATGTTTTTATTGCTATATATAAAGTACTCCTTGTTACGTCGTGGATACCCCTTCATTCTTTATCGGCCTTGGCAGGTGCTACTTCGAGTTGGCTAATTCGAGTCTTGTACCAAAATTGTATTGTATCCGGGAATATAGTGCCATGACGAATGCATCGCGCATAATGCATGGACCCAAGGAGGACGTTAGTTGATAGATAACTTGAACCACCAAGCTTCCGGTGCCGTCACGGTAGCGCGATGGGCACGAATAATTTTTCGCTGGGACAACTGCACGCCGCATTAGGCAATGGCCGGGCCAGAGCGGCCGTTACCGGATATCGGGCGTTAAGCCCGAGATAGCTTGTTTGCGGACGCTCCCATATATTCCACCCATCCCCTTGCCACACAGCTCAACGGCTGTGACAGCCCCCAGGCCATATCGACCGTGCTTGTAGATGTACACTTACTCTTCTCAGAGTGCATATACTCACACGTGTTCGTAGAGGAGACTAGTACTGTACTTATACTACGGTACTTCTTACCTCGAAGCGAATACTAAGTCCTTTTTCCCCCGGACTCACTCGCGCAGACATGCGCTCGCTCCCCCTCTCTTCGTCCAAGGCTCTCACCATCATCTACGCCACAGAAACAGGGAACGCCCAGGACTACGCAGGACGAGTTGCTCAACAATGTCGAAGGGCCCATTTCAAATGTCGCGTCTTCGATGTCGATAGATATCCCCTCGTCAGATCCCAAATCTCACCTTGACCTTCAATGTCACGTCGCTGATGTTTCGCCAGTCCGAAATCGTGTCGGAAGACGTTGTCATATTTGTCGTTTCCACATCCGGTACCGGGAAAGAGCCGCGAACGATGGCTCCTCTGTGGAGGAGCCTCCTCCGCTCCGACCTGTCCCAGGACTTCTTTGAAGGCCTCCAATATGCTATCTTTGGCCTCGGAGACTCCTCATATGAGAAGTTCTGCTGGCCTGCGAAGAAATTGAATAGACGTCTGGAATATCTTGGAGCAAGGCCTATTTGCGCGCGTGCCGAAGGAGATACCCAACACCCGCTTGGGTGAGTAAAGCGACTTCATCGTAACACTAATGGATCATAACATGACTTTCTATCATCCATTAGAACCGATGGGGCATTCGAGCCGTGGGTCTCTGGGTTGACAGATGCCCTGTTGAGACTATTTCCGCTACCATCGCATATTTCGCCCTTGCCGACCGAGGAGTTACCGACGCCGAGAGTAACTCTCTCTTCAACCTCTTCAGCGGAACTTCAAGACGAGGCCGATCCACTTGTCGGAGACGAAAGATACCACACATTTAAGCTTGTTAAAAACGAACGAATCACGGCAGAAGACTGGTATCAAGACGTTCGGCATTTTGTGTTTCACTGTCGGGATGACATCGTGTAAGTCATCGTCTACAGTCCGAAGGGGTTTGACTCAGCCAGTTCAGTTATGACCCAGGAGATGTCGCCGTAATCCATTCAGAAGCGTCTCCCTTAGATGTCGAATCCTTCCTCACTACAATGAGCTGGTCGAATGCTGCTGATGACCCAATACGCATTCAAAGCATTTTTGAGGGTTTGTTTACAACGCAGCTATTTAGCGCGTCAGTCCATTCATCGATTATTACAGACCAAAGCCTTCCGAATCACCTTCCTCATGTTACGACTCTCCGCACCCTTTTTACGCGTTACCTAGACATCAACGCAGTCCCAAAGCGGAGCTTCTTCCAGCTTCTCAAACATTTCGCCACCGATGAGCGGGAGCGTGAGAAACTCGAAGAATTCTGTTCGCCCGAGGGCGCGGTAAATATCTTTCCACTTTGGCACACATCGCATGCATCGTCCCCTTAAACGCGAACAGGAAGACTTGTATGAGTATACGACCCGAGTCCGGAGAACGATCCGCGAAGTTTTGAGCGAGTTCCGGTCGGTGCGTGTCCCGCGCGAACATATATTCGATCTCTTCCCGCCTCTACGCCCGCGCGAATTCTCGATTGCGAGCGCGTCCCAGGCACACCCGCACGAGGTGCACCTGTGCGTCGCGATCATCGACTACAAGACCAAACTTAAGGCGCGGAGGCGAGGCGTGGCCACATCCTTCCTCGTGTCACTCCCCGTTGGCACGTAACTCTGTCTTGCTTTACTTCCCATTATGCTCAACGTCGAGCTATACATTGTACAGGTACTCAGCTCAGGATCGGGATCACAAAGGGCTTGCTCGCCCTTCCTCGGGATTCGACCATCCCAGTGATTTGTATCGGGCCAGGCACGGGAGTGGCACCTGCTCGGGCTGTGCTGGAAGCTCGCGTGCAACAGGGAGCGAGGAATAACACGTTATACTTCGGACACCGCGCCTCTGGGAAGGACGCTCACTATTCGCATGAATGGACATCATTAGTAGAATCAGGACACCTCACATATCGCGTCGCAGTTTCGCGCGACGGGCCCGAAGGCACCCGGCGGATCTATGTGCAAGACATCATAAGACAAGATGCGAAGCGCGTTTGGAAGCTCGTCCACAACGGTGGTGCGTGGGTGTATATATCTGGGTGCGCTCCCTCTGTTGAGCCCGCGTGGGAATCTACGTTGAGGGCTTATACTATAGGTCATCAAATAAGATGCCCGCCGGAGTGCGGGCTGCGTTGATGGACATTGCTCAGGCGGAGGGAAATATGGGGGAGGAGGAGGCGCGTAGTTATATTGCGCGAATGGAGAAAGAGGAGAGACTGTTTGAAGAATGCTGGAGTTGAGGGTGCATAGGCGCGTCGTACCATGGCACGTCATACCAGCAGTTTCGATATATCAGTCACAACAGGCCAGTCAGCACTGGCCTTTGTGGAGAGATCTACGTTCTACCATCGGCTGTGTATTGCTCTCTCTTGCCTGGCCAGCGCTCGACATGAGCAGTTGAGACGACATCCGTTGCTAGGGCGACATTACGTGCCTTTCGCCCTTACCACACTGTGACATTTAGCAGTATTAACGCGCTCAGGGCAAACATCATGACATTTGCTTTTTATTTTCTCTCTAACAATTCGAGCAGCCTGGATCAACATCCCTTCGTCAGCTATTTCTGTCTGCGTCCTTCATGGCCCTCAGAGCTATCAGACGCAACACGGGCAACAATGTGTTTGACTGGATGGTCATTTCTGCCCAGATAGCCTCAAACATATCAAACATGTTGCAGTTCCCACCCACAATGGCAGCGACGACCCTCCTCCTCTCCATCCTCCAGATCATCTCGGTGAGCAACCCGACTCACTCCCTAACTACCTCCCCGATTCGTTACGACGCGTCCTCACACGCCGATGCTAGGACGTCAAGGCGAACCAGCAGGACTGCATCCGCCTCGCTCAGAGGGCCGCGCGCCTGCTTATGGCCATTGGGCAGCGCATGGAGGGAAAGTGGGAAGACGCGCCGCAGTCGTTGTTGGATAACATCCGTGAGTTTGAGGCGTGAGTGTCGCGTCTGGATGATGGGGCTCTCTTTTTTTCAACCTGACCCTTTTTTTCCCCTTTTTGTTTGGCTTCATACCCTCAGCACGCTGCTCTCGATACGCGACTTTATGCTCAATGCTGTGCAGACGAAATGGATATCTCGATTCGTGGCGAGGACGAGCATACAGGACGCGCTGATGCAGTTCGACCAGCAGCTCAGGGATGCGGCCATGTCCTTCCAGGTGCGTCGCTGCCCCACTCTCTCACTGCCCTTTTAACTGAAGAACATTGTTTGGCGTGAGGTCAGGTTTCGTCGTTGATAGAGATACATTATGCCATAGGCACCAGGAATGGCGCTTCCTCAAGCTGTCCACTTCGAATCACCGATGAAGATGTCGTCTCGAGCCCAATTGAGTCTTTAGAAGCTCTCTCCTTGACCGACTCCGCGTTGGAATCCTCTGTCTCGGATTTCGAAGTAGTGAAGCAATCCCGCGGTTCCTCTGGATCCTCACAGTCTTCATTTACCCTCATCGAAGCTGAGTTGGAGGCCCTTGAACCCGAATCGGAGTCGCAGTCGCCCGGAATTTCCCTGCCTACTGAAGAAGAGGAATTCCTCGCCGACATGAGCGGAGATACGGATGAGTTTGGAGTGCGCCCACGTTGCCTATGTCCCTGACTTAACTCTTGTTAATCGAAGGCTCAGTTCCGCAGATATCACCAATCCGACGTCATCATCCGCAAGGCAAATCGCAAAGCCGTTGGATGGTTCGCTGGGACGTCGGAGGCAGTGGCAGGCGGACAGAAAATGACGATCAAGAGATACGATGGGGTGCAAGACCTTGCTTTGAAGGTGCGCGTGTCTATTTGTTCCTCTTTCGAATAACCCTGATCGGTTAAAAACTAGCAATGGGTGAAAGATATTAAGATGTTGAGAAGTCTCCAGTTAGTCTCCGTGTCGTCCGCCTATCGAGTCAGTTGCTGATGATGCGCGATATGGTAGCCACGAAAACTTGCCCCAAATTCTTGGTTACTCCGACGGAAAAGCGCAGACGCCCTTCATTCTGTTGGCGAGTGGTACGTAGAGCTCGTGCTTCTCGCGCGTGGGCTAGATGATCGATGTCGAAGCAGTACAGAGCCGTGATCTTGCTTCAGCCATGAGGTCAACGCTCACTACCTGTAGCCTGGCCGACTGTGCCAGCCTGATACTAAAGACAGTGAGTATGACAGCTAGTCGATATACGTGCTGTAGTGTTGAGAAATGGCATAGTACCGGGACATCGCCGTTAGTTGACCCAAGTTCCTGTTGACCTTGACTGGGACACACCCTGACATGACTGTCAGTCAGCGATAACACACGCCCAACAGCAATTATCCTTGTCCGAGAACGATGCTCAGGACTTCATCGACGTAAGACATTTCCTCAAGATTTGTGTGTCGATTGCTTACCTTGTACCAGCATGCAACTTATAGTATCGACAGTGACAACAACGTCATCGTCGGATTGCCACCGCCACGAGAGAGATGGTTGACGGCTCGAAGCTACGGCCTCGAAGAGTCGCTTGCTGAACGTGTGCTCCAGGTAAGAATGAAGGTATTTTTTCTAAGCTCAGGCTCCTAAAACTGGTTCGCAGTACCTGAAAGAGCTCATGAGCGCGGAAGAAGCTGCACTTCAAGATGGACAGTGTCAGTCGTCGTCATCGTTCAATGTCGGTATCGTGTCATTCGCTTTTCAATCTCCCCTAACTAAAGGACCCAAATCCAGAAATGCAAGCAGCTCAAAGGCCTCTTGCATTCCCTCCTCCCGCGTCGACGAGAAGGCCCATGTCTTTCCTCCGAACTCGAAGATCTTCTCGATGACGCAGACGAAGATAACCCACTCACCCTTCGCGCTCTGCGGGCCCTCAGCATCGACCAAGCACGGCACGACCAGACGTGGAATTCCCGTGCTCCTGTCGGCACTCTCGCGGCGGGTGATTATGGGTATATCCGGGGAGGTTCGACAGACTTTGAAAACTTCGTACGTCTCGGAAATATCCAGGAAGGCAAAGATCGCAGTTGGGCGATGGAAGTAGTCGGAAAGGCGTACGGCACGATGCTCATGTGGTCTAGCGGTTCCGGTGGGTTCCCACAGCGGCAGCCCGCGAACCCGTTTATCGTCCCCGATGAGATGGAGAGCTGGCCGGTCGCGCTACCTCCACGGGGGAAAGCAACAGTATTCGTACACCACGAGGCGGGAGTGGGTTGCGTCAACGATGCCTGGAAGTTCCTCATAGCGCGCGGCGCGTCACTCGCGTCAACTCACGGTGTCAACCCACGGGACCTCATCCTGGGTAAGTCCCGAGATTCCATTCGAACCTGCCCAATTATATAGCATGATCTAAATTTTGATGACCACTCGTAAACTAGTGACGCGATCTCTGCGTATCGACGACTACCAGATTGAAGACTGGCGCCCTTCGCTGTTGCCGATCCCGGGCATGGGTCAACCGACCAGTTTTGGCCGCCCTGCATTCGGTGGCCCCGCGTTTCCGCAACGCGGTGTGTTCGGCGTGGCGCCTGCGTGTCCACACCATGGATTTGGCAATCAGGCACCTGCGATCCCATCAATTGTGTACCTCATTACATCTTCTCGACCAGACTTCGCGGCCTACATCACAGATGACCCCATGGCTCGGCCACGACCGCGCCCGAGAGGCTCCACGTCGTGGTGTTTTAGCTGCCGCTCTGGCAGGTCAGTCCCGTGTTTCGCTTTAACTTAGCATCTGACGAGGACTGACTTCGTTGTTGTTGCAGTCCGGTAGCGTATGTTGATTATATTCATCTGGACGCTGAAGATGTGGAGTCATAGTGCCTGCCATTGAACTCGTGGCGTTCGCCTACGAATGAATCACCATGCTTGAGTCATAGCGAAAGGCTGATGTATAGGACGCCCCGCTGAGCGCAGGCCCTCGTGTATGGACCTCTCGATTGCTTGTAAGATGTTGTACGAACTCTATTCCGAGTCGCTTTACTTTTGTCGAGGATACCCGTAGTGTACGCGAAAATTATTGGTGGCTATCTTCTCTTATCATCAGTATCAATAGACTCCCCCGTGTTGCCTTCAAATTATCGCAGGAGGTTCTCCCTGATGCTGGGTGATACGAAAAGGACAAGGACTCAGAAGAACATCATTATGTCACAGCGACTCTATGTGGTATCGTGCTATCGCTCAGTGCTCAGCTCGGGTGTAAGGGATAGACAGAGACAGCGATTACCAACATCAGACATGCTTACGTCATTGGCACGCGAAGAGCCCAGCTCTTCGTCTTCGTCCCACAGCCACAGCCAATTCTACCATTCCTCGACCACGATCACTATGCCACAGTCTCCTCCCGAGAACACCGCGTGTTCGAACTATCAGTCTATCTTCGATGGTGCCTTACAAGAATATAAAAAGATAACTAGGAAAGATCTTCCCTCAGATCCACTATTCAACAAAATTCAGTCCTGTCGATCTCCCGATGATATTATCGTTATGCTTCGACAACAAATCCCTGGATTCAATCCATCTGCAAGTGGGAGTAGCAATGGAAAGTTGACGAGGTGGTTGGATCCCACCGTGAAAACCATCAACGCATTTTCCTCGACCATTGGCGGAGCTGTTGCCCTGGTAAGTCGCTCAGCATATCAGGTAAATCTGCGTGACAAAGTCTACTCTACAGGCATACCCACCTGGAGGGATGATTTTCACGGGAATAGGCGTCCTGCTCTCGGTACGGATATCGATCTATTCGTTTCTCAGGCCATTATTGTGACAATCTAACTTCTCAGGCCGTGACCGCTACGATCGCTACTCAAGGCGTTCTCCTTGACCTATTTGAACGAATCGAGAACGTCTTCAGACGACTGGAAGTCTATATCGAGGTCCCACCAACCGTCGGAATGACAGACGCGATTGTGAAAGTTCTGGTTGAGGTACTTTGTATCCTTGCAATTGTGACAAAGCAAATCAAGGAGAATCGTGCAAGTGAGTCAATACCTAGTTACCGACCAAAACGATTGACTCATCGTTGATCAGAGACGTTTGGGAAGAAGCTGATAGGAAGGAAGGACATCGAGGAGGCTGTGCAGAGGCTGGAAAAGGTGGCAGCAGAAGAAGCTCGAATGGCATCTGCCGAGTCTCTGAAGGCCATTCACGACATTGGTCACAAAGTCGGCGACGAGGCGCACGGCATCCACGATGCCGTCAAAGCCGTTGGGGACAAGGTGAAGGAGGTTGAAGGAATAGTAAAGGGTATTGGCGACATGGTCATAACCGGTTCGCGATCACTGTGTAACTTGCCGTCTCCGCTCTCGATATTGACAGTAATAGGTATCGAAAAACTAGGGCCGCAAATAGTAAACGGTCCTGACGCGATGGCTGCGGAGAGTTCGAAGATCTCCGGCGAGGCCGATGACAAGATCGGGGCTGTCGATAACGAGGCGCTTGGTGTGCGCAGCATTCTGAAGGGTGTCTTGAGCAGAGCAAGGGATATCAACAGGGTACAGGTCCCCGTAAGCAAGATCGGAGTCAGTGGCATGGACGGTGCGCATGCCATTTATAACAACCCTTCCACAGTCGGGGTGATAACTCGATGTATTTAGGTGCTGAGGATATGTATCAACTGTTATCAAGCAAACACCATAATTCACGCCGTTCGTTATTTCGCTACCACACCCCTCGTTTCCAGAGATAGCTCAGATACCCACAGGGACGCAGTTGCAAGAGGCGGCCACGAAATGGCTGTCTCCGCCAGATCCATCTGTAAATTACCGTACTGCGCGTGACACACATCACGAGGGGACAACAACTTGGTTCATCGGAAGCACGAGATTCAAAGATTGGAAACAATCCGGATCATTATTTTGGGTTCATGGAAAACGTATGTTCACTCGTGTTGCGCGCCTTGGTTGTAATAACTCCAAATTTGAAGCGGGCTCCGGCAAAAGCATTGTCACGTACGTCATTTAATAAGACTTGTCTGGGCTAGGGTTGCTCAAATTGTCAACTATTACCAGCTCGGCGATCATCCAGGACATCGAACGCATCTCCGAAACAAGGCCGGTCCACATGGGCTACTTCTTTTTTGACTTTAAGGACAGCGGAAAACAGGATGCCTGTGCCTTCCTCTCTTCCATTCTCGTCCAGTTCAGCAAACAATCTGTCTCATTCTGCAACATCTTGCTCGAATTCTACTCCGTACACCAACATAGCTCAGGACAGCCCGGGGACAGAGAACTGACAGAATGTCTCGAGAAAATGCTCAATGTCGCAACAGAGAAACCAATCTACCTTATTTTGGATGCTTTGGACGAATGTCCCGACAATTCTGGATTGCCTTCATTGCGCGAAAAGGTCCTTCTTCTCGTCGAGAAATTGGTCGGGTTCCACCTCCCAAATTTACGTCTATTCGTCACAAGTCGGCCAGAGATCGACATCAGAAATGTTCTCGAACCGTTGACTTCGACATCAAACCGAATATCCCTTCACGACGAGGAAGGACAAAATGAGGATATTGCCAAATATGTTCGCTCTGTGGTGTATTCGGATAGAAAGATGATGAACTGGCGAGAGAGTGATAAGGAGTTGGTCATCGAGACACTCTCAGACCGAGCGAATGGCATGTAAGGGCGTCGCTGGTTGCTTATGACGCGTTCTGACTCGTTGGAGTAGGTTTAGGTGGACGTTCTGCCAACTTGAAGCCATTCGCCGCTGTCTTGCACCCAGCTTGCGACACATCCTCGAAGAATTGCCCGAAACTCTAGATGAGACCTACGAACGGATTCTGCGGGAAATCCCAAAGCCGAACCAAGTGCATGCCCACCGCCTCTTACAATGTCTGACCGTGGCCATTCGACCTCTTCGTGTCCAGGAGCTAGCAGAAGTTCTTGCGATCGAGTTTGGCACGGACGGAGAGATTCCGAAGCTGAACGAAGACTTGCGATGGGAGGACCAAGAACCAGCTATCCTATCAGCGTGCTCTAGTTTAATCACGGTGGTCGATTCTGGGAATTTGCGAGTGGTTCAATTCTCCCACTTCTCCGTCAAGGAGTTTCTAACATCCGATCGTCTTGCCGCGTCACCGATCGATAATTTACGTCACCATCATATTCGTCTGGAATCGGCACATACCATCATGGCACAAGCCTGTATTGCGATGTTACTCCGTTTGGAGCTCCCTATGGACGAGGAGAGGATCAAGAAGTTTCCTCTTGTCGACTACGCGGCGAAACACTTTGCCGACCACGCAGAATTCGAGGATGTGATGTCACACATAACGAATGGGGTGGGCCATCTCCTTGATGCAGATAAGGTGCACTATTCTGCATGGATGTCACATATAAGTTCGTCCTGGTGGGCAGAGATGAATTCTGGGAGATCCGACGCACCTCCCTTATGTCATATTCCAGACCTTAAGTCTCATGGCCTGATAAAGCGCCTCTTCCCAAAGCGTCGACTGATGAGTATTGGTAGTGGCCATGGGACGTCAATGCGTGCTGCTGTGCACAGGAGACATGTCAAGGTTATTCAGCTGCTACTGTCGCACTGTGTGGGCATGGGTAGTCGTGGCTCGACCTGTCAAACACCACTGCATGTTGCAGCATCCAATGATCTCTTTAGGATTACTCGGATGCTGATCGACCAAGGCGCGGACGTCAACGCTAAGAACAGCGAGGGCTGGACACCACTTCATCAAGCAACCGTCACATATCCACTTGTCAATGACAAGAAATTGGATATTATCCGGGTTTTACTAGAACGGAGCACTGAGGTAGGAGCCCAAGAGAACGAGCTCTTGACTCCACTGCATTTCGCGGCCAAGAACGGACATCTCGTGGCGGCAGAGTTGCTGCTTCAACATAGCATGGTTACTCGCAAGCGAAACAAGGCGTCCTGGATGTCACACCATCACACATCATCGTCTGGGTATCCAGACATGGTACAGCTCTTACTGGAGCATGGCGCGGAGTTGGAAGCACAAGATAACGAACAATGCACCCCGCTACATATGGCAGTACGGGAGGGGAAGTTCATGGCAGTGGAAGTACTGCTCAAGAATCATGCAAATACTCACGCGCGGGCTAATCTTTCCTGGACACCACTCCATCTTGCATCATCTTATGGGCTTTCCGACATAATACAGCTCTTGCTGGAGCATGGTGCCGAGGTGGATGCACGAGGTAGTGGCCAGAATACCCCGCTACATCTGGCAGCATCGGACAGACAGATTACGGCAGTGCAGGTGTTGCTCAAGCACCATGCTAGTATCAATGCGCAGGATAACGATTCCGACACCGCGCTCCATCTCGCATCACGTCTTGGGTATCCCGACGTAATAGAGCTCTTACTGGAGCACGGTGCCGAGCTGGAAGCACAGGATAATAAACAGTGCACCCCGCTACATCAGGCAGTACGGAACGGGAAGTTCATGGCAGTGGAAGTACTGCTCAAGAATCATGCAAATATTCTCGCATGGACTAATCTGTCCTGGACACCACTCCATCTCGCATCATCTTATGGGCTTTCCGACATAATACAGCTCTTGCTGGAGCATGGTGCCGAGGTGGATGCACGAGGTAGTGGCCAGAACACCCCGCTACATCTGGCAGCATCGGACGGACAGATTACAGCAGTGCAGGTGTTGCTCAAGCACCATGCTAGTATTAATGCCCAGAATAACGATTCAGACACCGCACTCCATCTCGCATCACGTCTTGGGTATCCCGACGTAATAGAGCTCTTACTGGAGCACGGTGCCGAGCTGGAAGCACAAGATAACGAACAGTGCACCCCGCTACATCAGGCAATACTGAACGAGAAGTTCATGGCAGTGAAAGTACTGCTCAAGAATCATGCAAATATTCTCGCACGGACTAATCTGTCCTGGACACCACTCCATCTCGCATCATCTTATGGGCTTTCCGACATAATACAGCTCTTGCTGGAGCATGGTGCCGAGGTGGAAGCACAAGGTGACAGCCAGGACACCCCGCTACATCTGGCAGCATCGGACGGACAGATTACAGCAGTGCAGGTGTTGCTCAAGCACCATGCTAGTATTAATGCCCAGAATAATGATTCAGACACTGCGCTCCATCTCGCATCACGTCTTGGGTATCCCGACATAATAGAGCTCTTACTGGAGCACGGTGCCGAGCTGGAAGCACAAGATCATAAACAGTGCACCCCGCTACATCAGGCAATACGGAACGGGAAGTTCATGGCAGTGGAAGTACTGCTCAAGAATCATGCAAATATTCTCGCACGGACTAATCTGTCCTGGACACCACTCCATCTCGCATCACGTTTTGGGTATCCAGACATGGTACAGCTCTTACTGGAGCATGGTGCAGAGTTGGAAGCACAAGATAACGAACAATGCACCCCACTACATGAGGCAGTACGGAACGGGAAGTTCATGGCAGTGGAAGTACTGCTCAAGAATAATGCAAATATTCACGCACAGGCTAATCTTTCCTGGACACCACTCCATCTCGCATCATCTTATGGGCTTTCCGACATAATACAGCTCTTGCTGGAGCATGGTGCCGAGGTGGATACACGAGGTGGTGGCCAGGACACCCCACTACATCTGGCAGCATCGGACGGACAGCTTACGGCAGTGCAGGTGTTGCTCAAGCACCATGCTAGTATTAATGTCCAGAATAACGATTCCCACTCCGCGCTCCATCTCGCATCACGTTTTGGGTATCCCGACATAATAGAGCTCTTACTGGAGCACGGTGCCGAGCTGGAAGCACGAAATATAGACCAGGCCACCCCACTACATCTGGCAGCGTCGGGGGGAAAGCTTGCGGCAGTGCAAGTGTTACTCAAGCATCATGCTAGTATTAATGCGCAGGATAACAATTCCAGCACTGCACTCCATCTCGCATCGCGTTATGGCCACCACGATGTAATAGAGATTTTGCTGGAGCGCGGTGCCCAGCAGGAAGCACGAGATTGTGACTAGGACACCTCGTTATATCCTACAGTATTGCATGGGACCTTGCGACTGTACAGCAGCTGCTCGAACGCGGCGCAAATATTCATATACAGAATAACACTGGCCGGACGCCATATCATTAAGCATCAATCCACGAGTTTCCCACAACTATACAGCCCTTATTGAAACATGAATGGCAGAATTCAGACATCTCACGTATCCCGTCGGTTTCAATGGAGGGGTAGGAAGGCACGCAGCGGATCTATGTGCAAGACATCATAAGGCGGGATGCGAACCACGTTTAGCAGCTCATACACGACAGTGGTGCGTAGGTGTATATATAATATCTGGGTGCGCTCCCTCTATTGAGTCCGCGTGGGTGCCTATGTTGAGGGCTTATACTATAGGTCATCAAATAATATGCCCGCCGGAATGCGGGTTGTGTTGGTGGACATTGCTCAGGCGGAGGGAAATATGGGGAAGGAGGAGGCGCGTGGCTATGCTGCGCGAATGGAGAAAGAGGATAGATTTAATATACCTTTGATTGTAACAACTGACTACGGATTCGTCCTTTACCATAATTATTTGTACCTGGTTGGCCTGTACTAAGCCATACGGCTCTCGTGTCTAATAAACACCTGAATTTAAAAAAAGAAAGAGAAAGAGGATAGATTGAGGAGTGTTGGAGTTGAAAAGACCAGGATGTATAGGTGCGTCGCATTGTGACGTGTCTTGCTTCATGCCAGTGAGTTGTGGCCAACAAGCCAGGCCAGTCAACACCAGTACTGGCCTATCCTGGTCGGTCCAGCATCTGGCGTTGACATCCTTGTTGAGATCTGCCATCGATTGTGCGACGCCCTCTCCGAACCTTGCCTGGCCAGTAGTTGACATGATTGGTTGAGACGACATCCGTTGCTAGGGCGACAAATTAGGCGCTTACCACTGCATTGCCCAGAAATTTTACAGTAGCAGTATTACTATAACGCACTCTGAGCAAAACTAATGACATTTTGCTTTTCATCGCTCTCTAACAAATTGGCCAGTCTGGATCAAAAGCCCTTCGTCATCTATTTCTGTCTGTGTCCGTGTCGTTCATGGCCCTCAGAGCTATCAGAATCAGACGCAGCATGGGCAACGATGCCTTTGAACAGAAGGTCATTTCTGCAGTTCTGCCCAGTATAGCCTCAAACATATCGAACATGTTGCAGTTCCCATCCACGATGGCAGCGACGGCCCTCCTCTCCATCCATCCTCCAGATCATCTCAGATAGCAACCGGACTCCATAACTTCCTCTCCGATCCATTACGACGCGTCCTCACATGATGATGCCAGGACGTCAATGCGACCCATCAGCCTGAGGACTGCATCCGACCCACGCAGAGGGCCGCGCGCCTGCTCATGGCCATCGGGCGGCGCATGGAGGGGAAGTGGGAAGACGCGCCGCAGTCGTTGGATAACATCCATGAATTTGAGGCGTGAGTGTCACGTTTGGATGATGTGGTTCTCCCTTTTTTTTCGATCTGACCTTTTATTTACTTTACTTTTTATATTTCACCGTACCTCGGCACCTGCTCTCGATACGTGACTTTATGCTCAATGCCATGCAATCGAAATAGATATCTCGATTCGTGGCAAGGACGAGCAAACCAGACGCGTTGATGCAGTTTGACCAGCAGCTCAGGGATGTGGCCATGTCCTTCCAGGTGCATCGCTGCCTGACTCTGACTGGCCCTTTAACTAAACAATTGGTTTGTGTGAGGTTAGATTTTGTCGTTGATAGAGATACACTATGCCATAGGTACCAGGAGTGGCACTTCCTCAAGCAGCCCACTTTGAATCACCAATGAAGATGTTGTCTCGAACCCGATTGGGTCTCCAGATGGGCTCTCCTCCTTGACCAATGCCTCGCTGGGATCCTCTGTCTCAGATTTTGAAGTAGTGAAGCAATCCCGCGGCCCCTCTGGATCCTCAGTCTTCATTTACCCTCATCGAGGCTGAGTGGGAGGCCCTTGAACCTGAATCGGAGTCACAGTCGCCCATAACTTCCCTACCTACTGAAGAAGAGAGATTTCTCGCCAACATGAGCGAAGACGGAGTGCGCCCATGTTGCCATATCCCTGTCTTAACTAAAGTTCATCGAAGGCTTCGTTCCGTAGATATGATCAATCCGACGCCATCGTCCGCAATGCGAATCGCAAAGCCATTAGATGGATGGCTGGAACATCGGAGGCCGTAGCAGGCGGACAGAAAATGACGATCAAGAGATACGAAAGGGTATAAGACCTTACTTTGAAGGTGCGCGTGTCTATTTGTCCCTCTTTCGAACTAACAATGGGTGAGAGGTATCAAGATGTTGAGAAATATTCAGTCAGTCTCCTTCGTCCCATCGAGTTAGTCGCTGATGATGTTGTTGGGGAGTTAATTGCGCACTTGGCGCAGAAGTCGGCCACGATAGGTGGCCGCGTTCTCTTCTTTTCTGTCACATTTCGGACTGCTTCTATACATCGAAGACTTCCACCACATGTGTGTCTGTGTACTTCTCACTCAGATTCTCCTGTCGTCGGTCGCATGTATGTACGTAGCCTCAGACTCCATGACTCTACAAGGCCGCGCAGTGTGCCACGCGTGGCCTAGGCTGCGCCACGATACCTGGTGCACGTCAGACACAAGCGAGCGTACCTTTTCCGTTCGGTAATTGACTCGTACGATGCCCTGTACATAGTTCTCTTAACACTCATTCGGCCAACTTGTCCGCCTCTCCTTTCCAGTGCACTCACCGCCTTCGCTTGCCGTTCATTCATCTCCATTCACCTCTTTCCTTCTACAGTACCCTCATCGCCTCGTGTCTGGAACATCAACCAACATCACTGTCACTACCCCCTTTTCCACACAAAGTCACAAACGGACTGTGCCTTCGCCTCGCATACACGGCTCTACACAGCTCTTGTTGTGGACTTCGTAGGTACTCTTGAGTGTAACATAAACTTACCACTCGTCGTAGGAGAGTTAGCTAGCTTCAGAATCCCATTCGTGCCTCTCAGATCTGTGTGATCTTGCCAGCCCGCCCTTCTCTCTTTCGCTCTCGCTGCGCGCCGACGCACTTCGTTTATCTTGCACGGACCCGCCGAGGTCATCCTTCCCTTTCTCTTCAGCCGCTGCAGCTACGTCGACGAGCTCTTTCCTTTTACCAAAAACGCTACACAGTGACGACGACACTACGACGACCCGCCGCCGGTCGCCGGTCCCTTCCGGTCCCTCGATCCCGCTTCCGCATTCCGCCCCGTTTCTCATCCCATCTCTTTTCACTTCCTTTTCCCCATCGCGCTCTTTCCTCTTCTCTCCCATTCCTATTTCTCTTCCTCTCCCATTTCATCTCAGTAGGGTCCTGACTTCACTTGGCGAACGCACCCCTCGCAGCCGCCATACAGCGGTTCGTACCTACCTTGTAACTAACTTTGGGGCCAGCGCCTCTCGTATCTTCGTACAGGTAGATGACTCTCAATATAGCCTTAGTGACTCTACAGCTGAGTGCCTCTCTTCGTACAGATGCGCGGCATGCTAGCCACGAAAACTTGCCCCAAATCCTTGATTACTCGGATGGAAAAGCGCAAACGCCCTTCATTCTGCTGGCAAGTGGTACGTAGAGCTCGTGCTTCTCTCGCGCGCGGGCAGGATTATTGATGTTGAAGCAGTACAGAGCCGTGATCTTGCTTCAGCCATGAGGTCAGCGCTCACTACCTGTAGCCTGGCCGACTGTGCCAGCCTGACAACTAGTCGATGTATGTGCTGTAGCGTTGAGAAATGGCATAGTACCGGGATATTGCCGTTAGTTGACCCAAGTTCCTGTTGACCTTGACTGGACACATCCTGACGTGACTGTCAGTCAGCGATAACACACGCCCAACGGCAATTATCCTTGTCCAAGAACGATGCTCAAGACTTCATTGACGTAAGATCTTTCCTCAAGATTTGCATGTCGATTGGTTACCTTGGGCCGGCATGCAACTTATAGTATCGACAGTGACAACAGCGTCATCGTCGGATTGGCATCGCCACGAGAGATGGTTGACGGCTCGAAGCTACGGCCTCG
This sequence comes from Russula virescens, assembly GCA_003316435.1. Classification (NCBI taxonomy): domain Eukaryota; kingdom Fungi; phylum Basidiomycota; class Agaricomycetes; order Russulales; family Russulaceae; genus Russula; species Russula virescens. The sequence continues at coordinate 36,187 of QFEY01000282.1, forward strand.
CAGAGTCGCTTGCTGAACGAGTACTCCAGGTAAGAACAACAGCACTTTTTCTACGCTCGGGATCCTAGAGCTGATTCGCAGTACCTGAAAGAACTCATGAGCACGGAAGAAGCTGCACTTCAGGATGGACAGTGTCAGTTGTCGATATTGTTCAACGTCGGTATTATCTCATCATGCCATGCGCTTTCACTGGCAATCACCCCGAGCTGAAGGATCCAAACCCAGAAATACAGGCAGCTCAAAGGCGTCTTGCATTCCCTTCTTCCTCGTCGACGAGAAGGACCATGTCTTTCCTCCAAATTCGAAGGCCTTCTCGATTGATGCGGATAAAGATAACCCACTCACCCTTCGTGCTCTGCGGACCCTCAGCATCGGCCAAGCACGGCACGACCAGACATAGAATTCCCGTGCTCCTGTCGGCACTCTCGCGGCGGGTGATTATGGGTATATCCGGGGAGGTTCGACAGACTTTGAAAAGTTCGTACGTCTCGGAAATCTCCGGGAAGGCGAAGATCGCAACCGGGCGATGGAAGTAGTCGGGAAGGCGTACGGCACGATACTCATGTAGTCCAACGGTTCCAGCAGGTTCTCACAGCGGCAGCCCGCAAACCCATTTATCGTCTCCAATGAGATGGAGAGCCGGCCGGTCGCGCTACCTCCACGGGGGAAAGCAACAGTATTCGTACACCATGAGGCGGGAGTGGGTAAACTGTGGGTTGCGTTAATTATACTTGGAAGTTCCTCACAGCGCGCTGCGCGTCACTCGTGTCAACTCACAGTGTCAGCCCACAGGACCTCATCCTGGGTAAGTCCCGAGACTCCATTCGAACCTGCCTAATTATATGGCACGATCTAAATTTTGTGGACCACTCGTAAATTAGTGACACGATCTCTGCGTATCGACGACTACCAGATTGAAGTCTGGCGCCCCTCGCTGTTGCCGATGCCGGGCATGGGTCAAGCGACCTGTTTTGGCCGTCCTGCGTTTGGTGACCCCGCGTTTCCACAACGCGGTGGTTTCGGCGTGGCGCCTGCGTTTCCGCACGATGGATTTGGCAACCAGGCACATGCGATCCTGTCAATTGTGTATCTCATTACATCTTCTCGACCAGACTTCGCGGCCTACATCACGGATGACCCTATGGGTTGGCCGCGACTGCGCCTGACAGGCGCCACGTCATGGTGTTTTAGCTGCCGCTCTGGCAGGTCAGTCCCGTAGTTTGTTTCATCTTAGCATCTGGCGATGACTGGTTTCGTTGTTGATGCAGTCCAGTAGCGTACGTTGATTATATTCATCTGGACGCTGAAGATGTGGAATCTTAGTGCTGGCCATTGAACTCGTGGAGTTTACTCTACGATTGAATTATCACGCTTGGGCATGGCGAAAGGCTCATGTATAGGACGCCCCACCGAGCCCAGGCCCTAGAGTGCGGACCTCTCGGTCGCTTGTGGGATGGTTGCATGAACACCATTCCGAGTCGCTTTATTTATGTCAAGGATACCCGGATTCTGGGAGCTATCTTTCATATCTAGAATGGATGTGCCATTGCACATGGTCACAGTGTCAGGATGAGTATCAAAGAGGAGGACAAGGGGCTCGACCCACTTGATTAGAACGTAAACATAGACTACGTAAAGAGGTCGAATTGTAGAAGTATACTTTTTCACTAGGTGTCGTGATATTGTTTTACGATGACACCGTCACACCGGATTTCTTAAAAGTTGACCTTAAGGAATGCTTACCAACTGCGGGCCCAATGATCCTCCGTTTGGTGTGGTGTAGCAGCCCGGTGCTGGCGCACGGACCAGCGTCTAAGATGATCAGTACTCTCGAATTGTACATAAAGTCCATGTGTTAATTGAAGTCCTCATGGCAGAGGATTGATTGGAGAACTTGAAGGAACAACACTGCTGCCTGCTCAGGCCGGATGAGATATCTATAACAGAGCCAGATGTGTTCAAGTTCTCAGTTAATATATGCTACTAGTATATCCCTCCGAGAAAGCCGTCAGAACGAGGCAGAGTAGGGGCACGTATAAAGTTTCCATTTCCCGTAAAACGACTGCATATAGAAGGCAATGTGTGTGCACGCCACTACTAGCACTACCCACCGGACGTTTGTCCGAGTCATGGGTCTTGACCTTCCCAGGACTGCCATCCTCCTTCGACGCTCTCGCTCGCTAATAACTTTATGGCTTCAACATCCGCGCCTACTTCCAACTTTCAGTCCATATTTGACTCCGCCTTATCTGATTACTCTAGACAAACAGGAATAAGCCTTGCCACACATCCCTTCGTCCAAGAACTTCAGGACTGCCACTCCGCCGATGACCTCCTCAGCGTGCTCCAAGGCAGAACAAAACAGTTCCAAACATATCGTGATGGAAATCGTAAATTGATCGACTGCCTCAAACCCATAGTACATGTCCTTCATACATTTTCTGGCTTTCTCGCCGAGGTCACTGTCCTAGTAGGTCCCTACAGGTCCGAGTCAGTCCGTTACCTCATCGATGTTAACACTCCCGCCTTCCTCTAGGCACCCGTTCAGCCTACAAAAGCAATTATCGTCGGTATCGACGTTCTCCTCGCCGTGCGTGCATCAGCCTTTGCTTCTGGGTCAACATCATCGTAACGTCTCAGTTCATCTTTCAGGCTGTGACCGGCGTTAGTTCCAGTTATGACGCGATGGTTGATCTGTTTGAATGTGTCGGAGGCTTCATCGACCGCTTACGGATTTATACTGAGATTCCTTTCTCGGCTCCGATGTCAAATATAGTTATCAAGGTTATGGCCGAAGTACTGTCCATTCTTTCCCTAGCGACAAAACAGGTCAAGGAGGGACGGCTTAGTAAGGGGTTCTTTATTCTGTCTGCGTCTTGTCAGTCAACTTCGTTTTAGAAAAGTTCGCTAAGAAGCTGTTGAGAGAGAGTGAGGTTGAAGATGTCCTCAGGAGGCTGGACCGCCTCACACTTGAAGAGGCAAGGATGGCCGGGACAGAGACGCTTCAAGTCGTACACGACCTTGTGGTTAACATGAAGTTGGTCATGGACGGTACGCAACTGTCGCTTGGCTTGCTCTCGACTACTACTCACAGGATTGATGTGCTATAGACAGCAAAGCATCTATGGAGGGCATACAACAAACGTTGGGTATGTGCAGCCTATGATTGATGTTACTGAGACTGACGCGGGTTCAAGTCACACTACAAGAGACAGCGAACGAACTAAACAAAATGAAGCGTTAGTTCCTCCATGTTTCTATCATTTGTGCCCATCAGGGTTGAACTTGTACCTCAGGAGATCAACTCCAAGAGAAACTCCGAAGTTGGCTCTCCCCTCCAGATCCATCCGAAAATCACAATACGGCACGCGACGTACATTATGGTGAAACCGCAGCATGGTTTACCAGAGGCCGAACCTTCAAGGAATGGCAGGAGACCGGTTCTCTGTTATGGGTCCACGGTAAACGTATGTATTCACCTTAGATATCTTGTTGCCGTTATCATACTGATCAGCTCTTGCCGCCTAATCCTGTAGCTGGATCCGGGAAGAGTATTTTTTGGTATGTGTTTCGCCACGTTGTCCTTACCAAAGCTCATTGCCACGTTTCTAACTAGCTCCACCATCATTCAAGAAGTCAAGGCGAAATGTGATCGCGGACTAGCCCTCATGGGTTACTATTATTTTGATTCAAATCACATCGCAAAGCAACGCATCCGTGGCGTCCTCGCTTCCCTCCTTTCCCAACTTTCTGCCAAATCTGATCCTTGCTACTCCATCCTTTCTGGCCTATATTCGAAGAATAATGCTGGATCTCAGCAACCTAGTAATGATGCGCTCACTGAATGTCTGAAGAAGATCCTCAGACTCCCACAGCAGCCGACGAAATATATCATCTTGGACGCCCTCGATGAGTGTCCTAACACATCCGGATTTCCGACCGCACGCGAAGAGGTCCTGGACCTTGTGGAGGACCTTGTTGGATTGAGCCTACCTGATCTACGTATTTGTGTTACAAGTCGCCCGGAGATCGACATCCAAAACGCTTTCGAGCCCCTCACATCTCTTCGTATGTCACTTCACGACGAAAGTGGTCAAAGGCAAGATATCCTGGATTACATTCAGGGTACTGTTCACTCTGATCGTAAGATGCGGAGATGGCGATCGGAGGACAAGCAGCTGGTTATTGACATACTCTCATCCAGGGCGGAGGGAATGTGAGCGGTCGTCATTACGATAGTTCAGAAAGCTTGCTTATTGGATATACAGGTTCCGCTGGGTGTATTGTCAGCTTGAAACTCTGCGCCGTTGCTTCCCAGGTGCGATTCAGCGTACTCTGGACGAATTGCCAGAGACATTGGACGAAACATACGAACGGACGCTACTAAGAATCGAGAAGGAGAAACGAGAATTTGCCCATCGCCTATTTCAGTGTCTCATCGCTGCTGTCCGCCCACTTCACGTCGACGAGCTCGCTGCCATCCTTGCCATCCGGTTTGACTCCGGACAATTTCCCCAATACCACATGGACTGGAGGTCAGAGGATTCTCGAGAGGCCATGTTATCTGCGTGTTCCAGTTTGATCGCAGTTGTCAACGTCGACGGATCGCCTGTGGTCCAATTCTCACATTTTTCAGTGAAAGAGTTCTTGACCTCGAACCGCCTTGCGGAATCCGGAGAGAACCTTTCTCGGTTTCACGTCCTTCCCAAATCTGCCCACATGATCCTCGCACAGGCATCCCTCTGCATTCTCCTCTCTCTCGGGCATGACGTCGACAAAAAAAGGATCGAACAAATTCCGTTTACGCGATACGCTGCGCAACACTGGATCGACCATAGCCGTTTTGAGGATGTGTCGTCGAAACTCCAGGGCGCAATGGAACAACTGTTTAATCCGGCCGAACTATCGTTTGCGACATGGATTTGGATATTCGATATTGACTTTCCTTTCCGGGATCACATGCTCGAGACTCATCCACCACGACCAGAGGCTCCCCCATTATATTATGCGACACTATGCGGTTTCCAAGGCCTCGTCGAACATCTCATTACTTCACATCCAGGTGGTGTGAATGTAACGGGAGGGTACCACGGCTCGCCATTGAATGCGGCACTCGCCAAGGGAAATGTCGAGATTGCAACCCTGCTCCTTCATTGTGGCGCTAACGTGTACACTGGTGATTTGCTCGGAAATACTGCTCTGCACCAAGCGGCAGAGGTTGGTCGTCATGAAGTTGTCGAGTTACTACTTAGACATGGTGCGACTGTCGACATCTGGAACCGAGAAAACGAGACACCATTGCATGTGGCATCGCGCGAGGGAGCAGTCGATATCGTACGAACATTGCTACAACATGGCGCGGGTATCGACACACGGACCAAGGCAGGCTGCACGCCGTGTTTTTTGGCGTCGCGATATGGTCACCTACCGGTCGTTCAATTGTTGATTCACAGCGGCGCAGTTATTGACTCCCCAAACAACAATGGCTGGGCTCCACTTCTTGCAGCGTCGCGATATGGACGCCTAGAGGTTCTGCGGTTCTTGATACAGAGCGGGGCAGCTGTCAATTCCGCAGAAGACAACGGCTGGAGCCCATTGAAAGCAGCGTCGCGATATGGTCACCTAGAGGTCGTGCGGCTGCTGATCCAGAGTGGCGCAGCTGTCGACTCCCAGAACAAAGAAGGCTCGACACCATTGCTGTCAGCGTCGCGATATGGGCACCTAGAAATCGTGCTGTTGCTGATCCAGAGCGGCGCAGCCGCCCACTCCCCAAACAACGACGGTCGGACCTCATTGCTTGCCGCGTCGCGATATGGACACCTAGAGGTCGTACGATTGCTGATCCAGAACGGCGCACCTGTCGACTTCCCAGACAACAACGGTTGCGTCCCATTGCGAGCCGCGTCGCGAAATGGAAACATAGAGATCGTGCGGTTCCTGATCCAGAGCGGCGCAACACAAGCCCCAGACAACGACCTCTGTACACCTTTGTCCGTAGCGTCGCAATATGGACACCTAGAGACCGTGCGGTTCTTAATTCAGAATGGTGCAGCCATCGACTTCCCAGACAACAATGGCTGGACCCCATTGAAAGCAGCATCGCGATATGGACACCTAGAGATCGTGCGGTTGTTGATCCAGAGCGGCGCGGCTGTTGACTCTCCGAACAAAGAAGACCGGACCCCATTGATGTCAGCGTCGCGATATGGCCACCTAAAGACCGTGCGGTTCTTAATTCAGAGCGGTGCAGCCATCGATTTCCCGGACAACTATGGCTGGACCCCATTGAAAGTAGCATCGCGATATGGACACCTAGAGGTCGTACGGTTGTTGATTCAGAGCGGCGCAGCTGTCGACTATCCGGACAAAGAAGGCTGGACCCCATTGATGTCAGCGTCGCGATATGGTCACCTAGAGGTTGTGCGGTTCATAATCCAGAGTGGAGCAGCTGTCGACTTCTCAGACAGTGAAGGCTGGACCCCATTGAAGGCAGCATCGCGATATGGACACCTAGAGGTCGTGCTGTTATTGATCCACAGCGGTGCAGTTGTCCACTCCCCAAATATAAATGGCTGGACTTCATTGTTCGTCGCGTCACTACATGGACATCAAGAGGTCGTACGGTTGTTGATCCAGAACAGCGCACCTGTGGACTCTCCTGACGAAGAAGGCTGGACCCCGTTGAAATTAGCGTCGCAAAATGGACACCTAGAGACCGTGCGGTTGCTGATCCAGAGCGGTGCAGCTGTCAGTTCCTCAGACAATGGAGGCTGGTTCTCATTGTCGTCAGCGTCGATAGGTGGACACCTCGATATCGTGCAGGAGCTACTTGACCATAATGCGGACGTAAATTCACAGGACTCTGAACTCTGGACCCCCCTTCATTTTGCATCAGTCCATGGGCATCTCAGCATTGTGAAGTTGCTCATCCAGTACGGAGCAGAAATTAACCGACAGAATAAGGACCAGGAAACACCCTTAGACTTGGCATCTGGTAACGGGCATCACGAAGTCGCAAAGTTCTTGGCCGAGCAGATCAGGACGTTGGATCTTTGGCACGGCTCAGACATCGGTGACACCAAATCCCTAAGCATGCAATCCAATCTTGTGCAGCCGTCGCTCGGCTGTGACGAAGATCCTAGTGTCCTGGAGGGTTGGGAAAGAACCCCGTTATGTGCCGCATTAGACGAGGGTGACCTCGATTGCGTGCAATCATTGCTTGACTGTGGCGCGGATCCTAGCGAGAGGGATGGATTTCACCAAACCCCCCTACACATCACATCGATCACGGGAAGATATGACATTGCGGAGGTTTTAATCCATCACGGTGCAAACGTGAATCTCCGGGACAGGGCTGGCCGGACTCCATTAAATAACGCATCACGAAATGGGCATCTCGATATTGCGCTCCTCTTAGTCGCCCACGGCGCTGATGTGAATGCGAAGCAGCAGGGCCTCTGGACCCCGTTGCATCTCGCCTCAAACAATAGTCATCTTAAGATTATACGTCTGCTACTTGACCAACATGCGAGTGTAGAAGCGCGGAATGAAGACGGGCGGACTGCATGTCAACTGGCGTTGAGAAACGGAGACTTGGAGGCCGTTGAATTATTTTCAGAGTATGGCATGGGTGAAGAGTAGCAGTTAGTGCCAGTTCCTAGTGTAATTTCGACGTGGTCATGTAATATTTTCGTGGCCCATATGTTCGACGATTGTAACCGCCTTAGTCCCAGATGGGGGTACCCCAGTCCGGTTTTCTCTCACTCGCCTTATGTGAAGCCGAAGGTAGGCTTACGAACAGAGTAGAACGGAACCATCCCAAGCGGACGATATGAACTCAAATAGCCGCCTCCTTTGAAATAATCGGGACAGAAACATGCCCTGAAGAACTGCTTCTGGATGTTCGTGGGAGGTATCATCACTTAAGTGGTACTACTTTGTCCCTCGTGCTGACTCTGATACGGCTTTGTGAGTCATGAGTCCTACAGGTGAGGGACGTATCTGTAGGGGGAGCACCTCGAGGACTGCTAGGTATATATAGGCGTAGATACATGCTTTTTAGAATCATGGAGGCAACAGGATAATGGAAAAATAAAAGTACCGACTCAAGAGGGTTTATCTAGAAAAGCCTATAACTAGAGAAAGGAACCTGCGTTCGCCTCGCTAGATGCAACTAGATGTGGCCTGATATAAACTAGACTAACCTGTCGTATACTCGTTCAAAAAATCCCAATTTCACTGCCGCAGCTGCCGGTGGAAGATGTCTATGTCAGTACGTTACGTTGCGGAGAGCGGAGAGAAAATGTACGTAAAGTTTTGGCACGCTGTCTGTCGATTATCGGCGCGTGATTTTTCTCTGGTCAAGTCTCGAAGGTTTGTCCTCAACCACGACGTTAGTAAATCATGTCTCTTCATGCCCTCATTGATGCGTCCAAAACATCCCTTTTCCTTTCCCTGGCATCTATAACCTTCAATCCTACAGCGTGGAACATCGTCGCGAGAAATGGTAAGTCAAACCCATCTTCTCCCTCGCACCCCCCCCTTTCCGGATCCCCCGACTGACCGACGACGTGCAAAAAGAATTCCACAACAAGACAATCACCCACATTTTCGGGGGAAACCCTCGTCTGGGCTGCTACTTCCTCGCCGTGTGCATTTTCACTGCGGGATTACTGCGAGACCACCTGTACGTCGCCACGTTTTTTATGACATTTTCTTTTCTCATCCCTCTTTTTCCTCTCAAATCCGTGTCATTCATCTACAATCCCTCAGATACTTGGGCGCGCTCCTAGAACAGCCGCGCACGCGCATCCTTCCCACCCCGCTCGACACACTTATCCCTCTCACGCTCTTCGTCCTCGGCCAGACCTTCGTCGTGACCTCCACCTGGGCGCTCGGCATCACGGGCACGTTCCTGGGGGACTATTTCGGCATTTTGATGGATCACCGCGTCGAGGGATTCCCGTTCAATGTACTTCGCGATCCCATGTACGTCGGCAGTACGATGTGCTTCGCCGCGACAGCTTTGTGGTGCGTGCTTTCTGCTCAGCAGAGACATGGTATGATGTTGACGTTTCAGTTCTGCAGGTACGAGCGACCTGCTGGTTTATTGATCACCTTGTACGTCCACATTGTGTATACGATCGCGCTCAAGTTTGAGGGGTATGTTGTTTCTCTCCGCGTTTTCGCGTGCTCTGCTAACGCTACCAAGACCGTTCACCGACATGATTTACTCAACGCGTGAGGCATCTGCCAAGAAATTGTCTAATAAAGAACTTTAGAGCCTGCTCGCGGCGTTCCTCTACGACCCTCAAAACAGTCATTACGACCATCACGCCACATTGCTCTCATTGACCAAGAATCTCGCTACAGTACTTCATCTATAGCATCAATAGATATCTCTAGAATTTTGTTTGCTTCCGATTGTCCTACGTGACATCATAAGTCTGTGGAGAATTTGTAGCTGCCAGCGACACCATCCCATAGTCGTTTGCAGTCTACTGTAGCGCGTAACCTCGACGCCAGCAAGAATGCACCACTCAATTTTCTATCTCACAAGGTTAGTCAACTCATCAGCAAAACTAGTTCAGGATACGCACCTGTTGAGGGAGTATGTTTCTCTTGGTGGCGGCGTGAGACGATGACGCAACATAGTCGGGATATGCTCCCGTATCTCAGTGGTGATACTGGCCCACCTCGAACCGGGCCCAAATGCGAATGGCTGTGGCGTATCTTCGCGGAACGGCGTCGCGAGGAGTTGCAAGGATTCGACGTGTGCGTTATTCATAACCTAGACCTCCTGTCAGCCGAATATCGTAGAAGGGAAGGAAATAGAGCGACCAACATCATTCTCCTCCCCAGTGAGATAGCCTAGCCTTAGGCTCCAACGCAGACATCCTTCCCGGTCTTGTTGTGCCGCGGCGAGAAGCAGGCGGAACCAGTCATCCATGAACCCAGCGGTGTAGCTCCGCGTCGCTCCAAAGTCGACCAGTTCGATCTGCCCCAAAGTGTCTATGTTTCTTTTTCCACAAGGGAAATGGGGCATCGTACCTGATGCGTTTCCGCGTTCCATAGGAAGTTGGACCAGTTAGGATCCGTCTGCATCTCGCGGAAGGCGAAAAGCTCTCGGAGGCAGAGATCAATCACGCGCGTCGCTATCTTTGTTGGATTAGCTTCAACAGCTTGGGGCCTGATCCTGGTATACGGAACGCACTTCATCACGGTCCGCCTGACAGAGACGATCCACGGCGTCTCCGCCTACACTAACGCCGTCGACGTACTCCATCACCAGCACCCGATCAGTACTCCCTTCCCATACCCACGGGACTTTGAAGCGCAGATCGCCGCCGAGCCTCTCAGGGCTTCCGAAAGAGCGCATGCAGGCCGCTTCTCGCGCATAATCGCATTCGTCCGCCAGCTCTTCTTTCATGACCTGTCTCAGCGCGTTGTCGTCAGCACCCCATTTTGCTGCGCATATAATGGTGGGGGCGCGGAATACAGCGTACAGTAAGTGTCTTGTCTAGGAACAGCCCACGCGGGAGTAGCCGCCCCGCCGTCAGCAAAATACGGATATAGCTCAAGTCGCTCGCGAGGCTCTCCGCTATGTTCGGGAACTGGACCTTCACCGCTACGCGCGCCGGTCGTCCTGTTGGCGAGACGGATGCTGCGAGCACCGCCTGGTGGACCTGCCCGATAGAGGCGGCTGCGAAGGGTATAGGGTTGAAGTCCGTGAATGAGGAACGCCATGATGATCCGAGGGAGGATGCCATTACACGCTGATGCCCGGAATGAGTCAGTCCACGGGTTGGTTACCCGCCATATGCGAGTGCGGTGCGCACCTCCATCTGCCAGTTGGGCATGTAGTGCGCGCTGTCCTGAACGCGGCGGAGGACGCGGTCGAGATCCGGTGGTAGTACGTGTGTATCTGTGTGGTACAGTCAGTGGAGGTTTGTGTAAGAATGCGAGCGCACGAACCTTGGATGCTAAGGAACTGGCCCACTTTCAGTGCTGCGCCGCGCATCTGCGTGAGTTTGGATACGATGCGCGTCAAATTCGCCTCGGTCATCATGAGGGAGGACGACTCGGTGGTGTCGGTGGATGTTGTGGAGCGGCGGAGTAATTCAGAAGCAGCACCGTAACCGAGGGATGCTGCGAGGCCTGAGACCCTGAAATATGAGCCACGAGAATCGAATTGGTCAATGACTATGAAGAGTACCTCCATAATGAAAAAGTCGTCCTATGCGAGAAGACGGAACTTTGGAAGACTGGAGGTGCCGTATTGGTTCCGTCCTGGGTATAACCACCTGCAGCAGATTGGCTTCAGATGTCACGGTAATACAAATAGCGGCAGAGGTGTACGTCATGTAGAGGCGCTATTGACTCTGGTGTATGCGGGTCCTGGGACGAAGGCACATCCAATCTGGATAGGTTGGTATCGGCAGAGAGGGCAAGAGGATCCACGGCATGAGGTCCAACCTCGGCGGTCGTAGGGAGGGCCGTTAAGGTGGTGTTCGGCTCGCGTAGTTTTGAGGCTTCAATCCTTTCGTGTCGGAGCTGGTGCTCTAAAGCTGTCTCTAACAGCGACGCAAGTGGGGTTGCCACCACCTCTATTTGTTTGAGCCATGCTTCGTTCGCGTGGAGAAGGGAGTTCGGCAGGACGTAGGTTGATGATGATCCCTGAGAAGGAGACTCATCTGTAGTCGAAACTCGCTCCTCCGCGTCCCATCCTCCCCGCTTGCTCTCATCCAAACCGTGTGTCCTTTTCTGGCTCTGCGAGGCGCGGATACCCCCTACCCGTGCTACCTGTGCGGCCCTGTGCTGTAGCGCATGATCGAGAATCACTAGCGCGGAGTGCGCGACGGCCAACCAGTTATACACTGGACCTGGCGGCATACACGCCAAAATCTGCGCATATGATAAAGCGTCAGCTCTTACGCTTCAAATAGGGGGATATTTCAAGACAACTGACCAAGAAGTGAGATCTATAACGCTCTATGCGAAAGAAATATCGAGCCGTACATGAAGTCACCAAAGTTACGCGTCTAACTAAAGTCACGTGTGCATCGCCATCGAGCTATCATTCATTCAACGGAACTTGAAGACCTTTATTTCTACACCTGTTGTTCTTACGGTGCAACTTGGCAATCCGGTTTTTATCGATGAGCTTTCTCTCTCAATTAAGCGAGGCCCATAGTCCTTTACAATTCTGGGATTGAAGGTTCGAGCACCAGTCTATTGAGGATAACCTCGACACAATACAACGAAACCGTCTGGTTCGAAAAGTGATCACAAACCGAAATTATGAACTGCACTCTGCTAATACGTATTCCTTCCATCTCTGTGCTCGTTCCTTCCCTTTCGGTCAAAGTTCTTACTAAGTGATCTCGTGAAAATTGTTGTCTGCGTAATGATGTGAACCGGATGCCTTTTTTGACTATTTCTGTACTTGTTGACTCGAGTCTGGCTCGTATTACAAAGTCTTGTTCTGTTCTGTTACTGGTGGCGTATGGTGGTGCATGAACCAAAAGCTCGTCGAATTACGTTCTACCGGTCTCCCGTTATTCGTAAAAAGCCTGCTGCCTGAATCTATCTGTGGTCATTTTGCTCCTGCATACTGTACACGTTCACACACGTATACACTGAGCTTTCGACTTATGAGTCTACCTTGCCTGATTTGTCTATTGAGCCCCGAGACTCAGGCGCTAGTCGAGCACAGTATTTTCCGATGAGGACGCCGGCCAAGTTGCAAGCTCATGAAACCATCTCTGAGGATTCTCCTACCTCAATATACAGGTCAATGATGTACATGTTTACGGGGCGTCTACGTCAGAGATATACTCGAGCAATAATCGATAATCTAGTGTGGTATGATAAAGGATCTACTTGGCGCTTGGCAGCTCACCACTTGACCGTTGTCTTACGAGCCAACTCTCCCGTAGTCGCCTCGCTTTCCTCCTGTCGACAACCTCCGGAAACCCCCGCATCCCGGAGATTAGTTATGCTGATGCTTCCGAGGCTAAGGATGCGTGGCTCGCTGATGAGCCCTTTCAGCGACTCTGCTCGTTGACGCTGGCCACCCGTCAGTCCAGCTGACGTACGTTTGAAAATGGCACGCAGGCCACGCAGGGAGGACGAGCGTGTTGGTACAGAATCGCTTGCGGAACGCAATGAACGTTGAGGGGAGAATTCAGTCCCTTGCAAGTTCACCCATGGCGATATCGAATATGGGCTCGACGCAGAGCTAAGGGACGCGATGGTCGAGAGTGGCGAGAACGATACGCTTGGTAGCGTGGCCGGGGGATAATACCTTGCGTTATGGGTGATACCGTTGCGCCGCACTATGTCGGTGCTGCGGGGAGTCGTCGGGTGTGATTCGGGCAGCTTGGTGAGCTCGTCCTTGCGATTCAAGGACCCGACGGACGTCATTTCCACCAGGTGAGAGCCAGAGATGATAGGCGACTGGTTAATCTACGGCACTAGGTCATTCAATCTGCGGCGGCAACAAGCATAGCCAAGCATTCACCTCTGGGAGAGGCAGATAATGGCGGGACGCCTGAGGAGTCATCGGAGTAGATGCGTTTCGAAGGACTGCTTTCTCTGGATTATGTTGCCCGCCTCCGCAAGGAGGATCTGATACCAAGGCAGGTAAGTCTCGTTCCTGCGACCGTCATGAATATTGGCAGCTGCTTGAAAGGGAGTAACAGTTACTAACCGGGTCATCCTCCACAGGAGGATCCTTGGTCATGGCATTACCTCTGCGCTGCCGACGTCCAAGACTTGCAAATATTGCGTCAAGGTGGACAGTCTCTTCATTGATACAGTCCAATGTTGATGCCTGCAAGGTGCTAACGTGTGCCGCAGAGGCCGAGAACGCATCTGGAAAGTGTGTGTGTGTCGGTTTTCTTGCAACAAGATTATCGAACTGACAAATATCCGCACCCTTAGACTGCCCAGCGGGATATATGCGCGTAGATAAGTCTAGTCTCTGATGCCCACTCTCGGGGCAATTAGCAGAAGACAGCTCGTCGAACATCTCCGTCCACTCCTTCGCAAAGCGATCGACATCTTCCATGAGCGCCTTCATCCCCGCTGTGACTCCGGCGACAGCAGGCGCACCAGCCGCCGCCACCGATTTGACACGTGAGTCACCTAACAAAGAGCCCGCCTCCGCCAGGGAGCGCGACGGCTGTTTCTTGATGACCAGCGGACGTGGAAGCGTGTCACGAAAAGACGCTTGCGGTGGCGGAGCGACGACCGTGACCGGTCGTCGGATGGGCCGAGGTTGCGGGACACTGGTACTCGTAGCTGGCGCTGATGCTAACGCTGAAGCTACGGGCGGGGCGGGTACGCGGGTGCGTATTTGAGGCCGCCGGTTCTCCTTTCCACTGACGCTGCTCGTGCGCGCTAATTTCTTCCATGCGAGCGTGGGCAGGGTGCCTGCGGCAGCTGTGCCGTCTCCGTACGATGTATTCTCGATGCGGGAGAAGGCGGCAGCAGTAAACGTTGTCGATGCTGGGCGCCTGGCCACAGCGTGCTGGATCTGGACTCGTCCCGGTGGTCCCGGTGGGGCTAGGTTGCGTGGCTCGGATTCCTGGTGCTGAACGGGGGCAGGAAAGACGCGGCCGAGTCCCTCCTGGACCTTGATGACATGTTTCCCGTCTTTCGGCTCTGCAGATGAGGGCGGAGTGGGGTATTGTGCGTCGGCGGTCCTCTTTACCACCTCCGGACGGTGCGTGCTTGTGAGGGAGGACGACGCGTCACCTTGCTCCGGCATCGAACACGACGTCCACCCCGACGATGGCCCAGGTATCCTCGACGGCGATGCCGCACGCCGAGTGCCAAGTTCAGCAGGTTGTGGGACGCGAGCCCGCGCGATCGAGACGTTCTCGCAGTGGCTCGCTGACAGCGGGGATGGAACACGCCGGGCGATCCTTGAGGTGTCGCTCAATGCTATGCGTCTGGAGCTTATACGAGAAGATAGACGCGGCGTAGGAAGCATCGATTTGCGGTGCTGACGGGAAGTCGACGACGATAGGGTCATTATATGCGTTGAAAAAGGATGGCGTATGCAGGTGTAGGCTCTTATATGCTAATTTTGTCTTTCCTGATGAAGATCTGACGTAGGCGGACTGTGAAAGAGAGGAATCCGGTGGGTTACCGTTGGGGTTGTACGGTGGTGAAACCACTGATAGTGACTAGGTTGAAAGGTAATGGTGAACTCGCTCGTACTGAGTCCTCTTTTTGCTTACCAAAATTCACCTTTAGCACCATACAATTGCAACAAATCAATGCATTTTTTCACTAATATAGCATTGCTGCCATCACCAAAGAATAAAAGGCCTAGCAGTGATTTTTATTAATTATAGCACATAACAGCAAATCCCTACTTTCTGACTCTAGGGTTTTGTGCTAATTTTCTATCTATCTTTTCCAAATAAGCCTCATCCTGCCTCTCATTCTTTGATGATCCAGACCACCTATGCATCTCTATGGCCTTTTCAAACATCTCCTTTGCATCCAACAGCCTATGCTGCTTCTCATAAACAATGCCCAAACCTTTATAGTCATTCCCTTGTCCAACTTTATCATCAGAACTCTGGTGAGCCTGAAGAGCTTCTTTATAAAGCTGTTCTGCATTGCTGAGGTTTCTCTTTTTCCTCTCCACATCCCCCAAGCCATTCAGAGCATTTCCTTGGCCAATGCTATCATTTGCTCTTTTATAGTCTTCAAGAGCACTTTGAAACATCTCTGCTGCTTTATCAAGTTGGTTTTGAAAATAGCAGATATGCCCAATAGATCTTTGGCAGTTTGCCTTTCCAAGGCTATTGTTTGTAGCTTTATATAACTCCAAAGCAGCATTGTACTTGTCAATAGCTTTATCATGGTCTCCCTGCTTGTGGTATACACCACCCAAGCCTTTGAGATCATTAGCCTGGCCGAGCTTATCAAAAGCTTTTCGATGAGACTGCAAAGCCTGAATATAATATTCTTCTGCCAGTGTAAGCTTATTCTGCTTTCTATACAGGTCCCCGAGGTGACTAAGAGCATTGCCCCTTCCAAGATCATCATTGGCCTGCTTGTGGAGATGTAAAGCTTCTTTATATGCCTCTTCAGCCTTGGTGAGATCATCTAGCCTCTGATAGATGTCCGCAAGGCTCGAGATATCATTAGCTTGACCAACAAGATCATTGACAGCCTGATGGTGTCCCAACGCCCGTTCGAAACAATCGCGTGCAAGCTTTATATCATCCATTCGAAGATAAACATGGCCAAGTCCCTTTAGGCTGTTAGCTTGGCCGAGCTCATCGCGATGTCTCTGATGAAGGTCCAAGCTCGTCTGATAGCGTGACCGTGACTCCTCCAGATCGCCAAGCTTTCTATATGTGTCTCCAAGATGTGTCAAGGCATTGGCTTGGCCGTATGTGCTGTTAACCTGGAGGTTGAGCTCATACGCCCGGTTGTAGTGTGTCTTGGCCTCCTCCATTTTGTCGCCCCTATACGCCACGTCTCCGAGATGACAATAGTCATTCGCCTGGCCGATGACGTCCTGGGCTTTCTTGTGGAAGCCAAGGGCACTCACGAAATGTTCTTCGGCAGCAGTTACTCTATCATCACAGAGACAGATCGAACCCAGAGCCGTAAAACAATCTCCTCGAGTCTCATCGGATATGTTCTGCAAATCGATGGCGCAAGTGATGACCGCATCTGAATAGTTTCCAACATATATGCAGAATTGTGTGTAGGCGATTACAGCTTCGACGACGGGAGTCACCTCCGACGGGGGCGACCAAATGAGAGACTTTTTGAGCACAGATTCCATGTTTTTCATCTCCGCCGTCATCTTCTTGAAAAAATCGGAGCCGAGGCTGTCGTATCCGTGAGACGCGAGTGTCACGTAGTACTTCGTCAACGCTTGTTTGTCTTCCAGAGTGGCAAACGCGTGGTTTCCGCAGTAGAGCCGGACCAGCGAGTTCACCTGGACCCTTTTGTCCGCGCTGCGAACTGCCAGGCTACGCCCGACCAGTGTGTCGAGGCTCCGGGAAATATCGTGGATGTCAGGGAAGAGACGACAGAACTCGGACTCAGGTGGGGCGGGAAGCCCGTCGGGCAAAAAGCTGAGGATGCCTAGGAGTCGCCGCGACGACGAGTCAGTGGCCATCCTTCCGCTCTCCAGGGAAAGCGCGATGGAGAACTCCAAACTCGACAACTTGTCCCCCTTTTCTTTCTCCACCACGGCGATGTTTTCCTTCTGCCAACGCTCCCAGAGCGCCTCGGCAGTGGACACTTCCGCAAGACTTCCAAGGAGCGTTACGGCCAGAGGTAGACAATCGACGGCGTCAATGAGTTCCTCCGCCCATTCATCGTAGCTTCCGGCGAGGGCCTCCCAGGTATGCTTCGCTGCGTCGCGATCGAAATTGGTAAGAGGTGGTAACATGGGTAAAGTCCACGCCGTCTCCTTCGGTCTCTCCCCACCACGCATTGTAATGAGGACAACAACGGACTGAAGTGCCGTGATTTCCGCGAGCAAAAGTTCGACGGCTCGTTTGCCAGGCCCAGGCTGGTCCCAGGCTGACTCAAAGTCGTCCAAGCACAATATGCACTCTTCTGACGACAGGGCGGAGAGAACGAGGGGTTCCAATCCGACGGAGTAGCTCTCCGATGCCGTGCCGGGTTGGAGCAAGGAGAGCCGGTCGGCTAGCGCGACGAGCAGTGCTTCGCGCGACTTTACCGACTCACAGGGAACGACGTAGCGGGCGTCGCCGAAACGGGACACGACTCGATCATGCGTGAGGACGGCATGCGCCAGCGCTGACTTGCCCACGCCCCCTGGGCCCAATATTGCGACGCGTGCAGGGGTAGGGGATGACGAAAAGATCAGTCCCACGATCTTCTTCACTTCTGCGTCGCGTCCAAAGAAGACCTGTGGCCGTGTAGGGCGGGAATATGGTCTAGATAGAACGTCAGACAATAGAAAAGGGGGAGGGAGATGTGAACGATCACGAACATCGTTATGCTAGAACCGGCCGATGGCTGTCGGACGTGCGAGTTGGGGGACCGCGTGGACGGCTCGGCAATTTGGGATTGGGGATAAGGTAAGGGATAAAGAAGCATTGATTGTGGCTCCTCAACGTGAACGGGAGGTATGGACATGGGTGTTGGCACGGGAACGGGCATTGACATTGGTACTGACGAGGAGCGGAAAGGAGTGGGCGTAGGCATCGGCAATGGCATCGCCACCTGGACAGGCGTCGACTGTGCCCTCTCCGCGAACAATTGCTGAAATCGTATATCCACCACCATAGCAGCCTGTCACCATGCAAAACAGGGGGGAAAGGTCATGCTACCGAGCACGTAACGAGAAGGAAATTTCTCTCACCATGAATCGATCAAACATCCTGACCATCTGTCGGTCACACCTCTGGATGGCCCTGACCATGTCATTGCGCGCAAGGCCTTTTTTGAATTGTTCAAACTTTGTCCTTCCTCGGCATTGAGATAGGACCTCGACTACCTGATTAAACTCGCTATTCCAAGCCAAAGACAAAAAAGGATGTTAACCGAATGGCACACTCGGACAACAGAAGGGAGAGAGGGAAAACAAAGGCGTTACCTTTCTAGTTCTGATATAATGCAGACAAAATTCTGCGGAAACGTATCTTCGTCGCAGAGTCCGTGACGCTGACACGACGCGCAAAAATGTCTGACGAGATCGACGACCTTGACGACGTTGTACATCACCTCATCCCACATCTCTCGGTACAAATCGACTTCCTATAAATAAATAAACGTCATTAACAACGCCATCAACAACGTCTCGACAAAAAAAAGGAAGAATAAGAACAAGAACAAGAGAATAAGGATGCAAGGAAGAGGGAAAAACAACTACGCACAGCTTTGATGCGGATAATCTGTACGAGGATACCCGCTACGGCACCCAAGTAAGGCACGGACAAGGCCAAGCTGGCAGCCTCGTTGAGCACGGCGAGAGACATCTCGAACGCGCGTAACTTTGTGCCTATTCTTCCACTTTTTGGGGGTTGCAACTGGGGTGCTTCCACCACCAACCCCGTTGTCGTCGTCGTCGCTATCGTCGACGTCCTTGACGGCGCAACAGCTCCTGGACTCGGATGCGGAGCCGGTTTATCTACTACATCTAGCAAAACGAACAAAAACGAAAGAGGGGAAAGTCGGTCAGCAGGCGCGTCCGGGCATTCAACATGACCATGGGCCACGAATTTTACGGCACTTACCTGGCAGTTGTTTGGTGGACGTTGTTGGAGTTGTTGGAGTTACGGTGACGGTGGTATCGAATGAGGAACGAGGAGACCTGCGCAAGAGGTTGAGGATTTTGGACGGGCTGGACATAGTCGTTCTACGATCGATGGGCCCTTGGAACAACGGGGACGGAAGGAAGGAGAGTCGGAAGAATCAAGGTGAGGTCACCCGAGTCGTTATCAGGTGCCAGTGCCGGCGGGTGCCATCCCAGCGCCCAAGATGCATTTCTTCGCGCGTGCACATACCTCACATGGCTTGTCAATCCGTTTTCCGTGGGGTTATATAAGTAAATTGTAGATTATACACATCGTGCAACCGTAAATATAAATACTACTGCTAGGAGGGTCTGCCGAATTTGGTTGGGTGTTGGAGGGTGTGTGGGTGACGTGCTCTCTATCTGTACTACACAAGAACACAAAGAAAGAGAGAAAGAAAGAATCACAGTCAATGATATACACAAAAAGAGCCAAGTCTGTGTCGTGCTTGTCATGTCCAATCAATCATGATGGGGAGCGTGTAGATGGAATATCGTGCGGGATATTTGGAGGTTGCTTGGTTACTGCTGCAGAGAGGAAGGTCAAGAAAGGGAGGAAGGGGCGTGTAGCGGGTGGGGGGTATTGGAATTGCTGGGATGGATGAATGCGAGTATTGCATGCAGGAGATGAAAAGCGATGAACGAAAACCCAAAGAGGAGAGGGAAGAGATACGCTAAAGAAACGCGACCCGATGCGCGGTCCGAGCGGGGGGCGAGCGTCCCGGTAAAGGAAGGTCATTCGTCGCATAAACGAACGCATCACACGAGCGCACTAGATCCGCAATTCGCGGAACCCACGCACGTCCACCCGCCCCGTCCCATTGCGCACCCATTCGCCTTGTACATCCGCCCGCGAGCCGGCGGAACCCCTGGCGTTGATGGCGGCGGGGGGAGGGACAGCGGCGCCGCGAAATTTTCCGCCGGGGATCACGATCTTCCCTGCGCTGCCGCGTTGTCGGGGTAATCCCGCGGCCTTGCGCTCTCTCTTCGTCAGTCGCCGTGGAGCAGACACCGAAGCTGGCGGTGGCGATGGCGACGGCGACGGCGAAGAAACGGGGCTTAGAGAAGCCGTCTCGGATAGCGCCGGTGTGTCTGCATCATCCGCGTCCGCATCCGCATCGGGATCGGGATCACCATCTGCGTCTGCGTCTGCTTCGCCATCGCCATGATCTCCATCCACATCCACATCCGCGTCCATGTCTGCATCTACATCCCGCGGTACAGCTGCGAGCCCGCGCGCTGTCCCGCGGCGCGTGCGCTTCGCAACGCTCATACTCATCGCCGAGACCTCAGACGACCCGGACGATTCGTCGAACGAACGCTTCGGCGAGCGGTGGTACTCGCGCTCGCGCGCATATAAATCGGGGGGTAGCGATGGTAGTGCTGGAGGTGAGGCCGATCGCGAACTTGGGAGAGGGATATCGGCCGGTATTAGTGGCGCCGCCACAATCACGGGGACCGCGGTAGAGGAAGAGGCCGACTGCCGGTGCACCCGTGAGGTCCGCCGTGGACGGGAAAGAGGCTTTGGCGCCGATACGGGAACAGAGGGGAGCTTGGTGGCAGAGACGGAACCCGCACGGGCACGCGCCTTGTTGGCTTTGGAGGAGGGCTTGGGGACAGGGGGAAGATCGCGTGGTGATACGTCTGCGGAGAGCTCGCACACGTTCGGGAGACCCGAGTGCGGTCCACGGAGGTTGCGGATCGACGAAAAGTGTTCCCAGTCATGATATCTACAAAAAAGCGAAGCGTGAGTTATGAAAAAGAACCATGAGAACGAAGCGAGAGATGCTCACGCCACGTAAACCGTTGGCGTTCCCACATCATCCTGATCATCGTCGTCGTCATCGTTATATATCGCGGCTTTATCTACGCGGGACCTCTCCCATTCAGCCCTCTTGCTTTCCCTCCGTGCTGCCCTCCTAGAGCGATCGTTCACGATAGGTTCCCGCTCGACGAGGGTGGTAGTCAGGGAAGATGACGACGACGTGGAAGTTTCCTTGATCACCGCCGCCGCTGCGGGGTCCCAACCGGCAGCCCATTCGATGAGATAGACGAGGCCGGGTTGTATGACCTTGACATTACACCTCTTCATATGTGCGAACGCGGAGAGTTCGAGATGCCCGCCATATGTGGCTGAAGAATCATGAAGACCGGCGCTTGATGAGACCCAATAATAGAAAAACCGAACAAAAAAGGGTGGGGCTGACCTGGTTGACGCATGAGGGAAAGGTGGACGTCCAAGCCACGTTCGTCGTCAACGAAGGGGGCATAGCGGACGCTGTGAAACTGGATCCAATCACAGATATCCTTGCGGAGCTGGAGGTGGCGAGACTCGGTGCCATAGAGCTGATCTGAGAGCGCGCGAAAAAGGCAATTTCCGTCGCCGATTGTGTCGGCCGCGTAGAGCCCGAGCTGACGAAGCTGTTCCCTGAGCTGTTGTGTGTTGATTTCTGGGTCCGAGAGGAGCTGATAAGGGCCAAAAAAAATAAGGTCAGGGATGGAGATGGAAGGGGAACAAAGCACGTGAGGGGTGTTGGTAGGAGAGGAAGGTGGGGGTGGAGGGGTGGAGGGGATGATGTAGTGAGGAAGAAGAAAAGAGGGAACGATCAATCAGGACATTTTGGTCGAAAGAGAAAAAGGGAAAAAAAGAGAGGATAAACTACTTGCCTTTCCCTTGCTAGAGCGAGTCGTGCGCGAGCGCACTGGAAGCACGTTTACGCCATGATCAGTAACCATACGACGAGGTTGCTGAGAGACAAGCGAGCCCGGAGAGCGAGAATGAGTCGAACATACATGGTAAAACAGCCTTTTGGCCACGCCTGTGACTCCTAGGAGGGCCCATGTGGAGAGACGAAGGGAAATAATAGGGAATATTAGGATCTGCTGCGTGTTGACGCTGCCGGGGTTCGGGGCTCACAACGCAACAACCATCCCTCCTTTTCGGGGTCCCTCCACCAATCAATAGGACACCGGTCACCCTACACTGCCCCTCTCGGCGTTATCCAATCAATCACCATCCACATACCCTCTTCGTCCCGCAGCAGCAACGCTGCAGTCCAGTCCCTGCTTCTTTCCACGTCGTTGCCGGCACATTTAAAATACACAGTCATGGTCGTTGTCGATGAGAAGACCATGTTACCGCCACCACCGGCGTACACCAGCGTCCCTCGTGCCCCACATCCCCGTGCCCCACACACAACTGCGGCCTCGCCCTCACGCTCACCAACTGTACCAGAATCACTTCATCCACCGCCATTCTTAGCTCCTTTTCGCAAACCCGCGATACTTTCCGACCTGCCCTCGCACCTTCTGCTACACATCGTCCATCGCACATTTCCACAGGCGCCAGATAAGGATTACAACAAGTTGGAGAGGCAACGGAAGACCCTCCGTTGGCTCACCACCTCTCTACGGCTCGTCAACCGTACATTCTATATAGGTATGTCGCTCCCTTTTTCGTATACTTTTCCCTATCCTGCACGTGTCATCTCGTGGTATCATCATGGCAAAGCACGAACACGACAATTCTGTTCCGTTCTCCTCCCTGTCTCCGCTTTGTGTGGCTGTGCACTTCTTCCACCGGTCCATCCCCATCCAGAATGCTGACACAGACACTTCCTCTCCACAGCTTGCATGCACGTGCTCCGATCGACCTATCTCCCCTCCTACTCCTCCTTCATCCGACATCCCTACACCTCCGATCCCTTCCCGCTCACCCACTCGCCCTCCAGCGACGCATGCACACCGATAAACCGGAGCCGCGAAACGGTCGTGCTGGACCACTTTATCGCCCTCAAGGTGCACGACGACGTCTTCGCAGATGAGTGCGAGCTGCATCTCGGCCAGCCCGAAGCGTTCCGTGACATCTTCGATCTCATGCAGCCCCGCGCACGTCTCGAGGACCTCCTCTGCGCCTACCTCGCCCCCACCCGCATCGACCTCACCGCCTTCAGCGTCACGTTCGCCCCGAGACGTGTCGGCGTCGTTGGCCCCTCACGCCGGACGATTGTCGATGTCGAACGGACGAAGGACGAGAAACTTGAGGTGGCGGCTAAGCGCCTCGCCAGGAAGCTCAAAGAGTATATGGCGGCGAGGCGATGATGTCGGCATCCATCCTTCCGGTCTCTTTCTACCCTTTTTGTATTCTGTGCGCGGAACGATACGGCTCTGGCTAATGATACTGTTTTTGCATGCGTATGGGCCGGTGCCCTTACGGCCTTTCTGTACTTTATTACTCACGCCCCCGTAGTGGTTATATAGCAGCAAAGAGAAGCTGATATTGGATCACGCGAATATAAAGTTGTCCAGCTTGTACACTTTGAGTACCGATACGTATTGGAATCCCATCAAGGAAGCTTCCACCTTATCCACGTATCCCTGATGTTTCACTGCTCGCGATTCAGGTATATTGCTCTTTCTGAAATAACGCCTGGCCCGGAGAGCGTGAGTGTTGATGTTAACGCTGATGGCCTCCCGTCAGTTGCCGTCACCGGCATTTAACTCGCTTTTGTTCTCCTCCTCACCTTCGAAAGTTCGAAAGAATCCTTTCAATTGCTTCTCCCCAAGTTTCACGTTCGACCTAAAACCAGTACGATGCTACGTGTTACAGTAACAACATCCACGATGGTGAGTTGCGCCGTTGGCTCGGGTTGTAATTCAACGTGATTCATCATCAGCGACTCGTGCGATACTCAAGGGGAGATAGGTAAGCGGGTAAGCCGCTGGCAACTCAACTAAAAAAAACTAGGAGGGTGGATACGTTTTGTACGTGTAACAAAGTCACTCTATCATTATGCTGAACAGCGTTGACCGCTCTGGACTAGCACAGTTTACCGTGTGGTCCCCGAATCACTTTCTGATCCGTCGTCGCCGATTTTGCACAGCTTTTTTAATTCCTCCATATTAAGAAGGCACCACTTCGCCACTTAGTACCCAGGTCCCAACAGCTGCCGGGTCGAGGAGAGTTGAGTCAGGAGACCATCTTTATAACTTTGTAAACGAGCGCGGCCGCCGATGCGGCCTCTATCCTCCGTTGTTCCCACCAGCAATGAAAAGCACCCGAACATGAATATTCTTTTATTAACAATGAAGGGGTTGCGCACCACCGACACTTGACGATAGCCAAACTTTGAAAAAAAAAAAAGATTAAGACAAAAAAAAATCAAATCAAAAAAAAAAAGCAAGACGACTCGAATAAAATTTACGATCTATTTTGATGAATTCAAAATTTCACCTTCACCCATGGTTGACTTGACCGATCGGGACCGTCGCGGTACATCGGGCGGCGAAAGGGCTTTCGTTCTCAGGTGGGTGTGCCGTGTGTACGTATCGCAATCCATAAAGCCATACGGAGACAGCCACTACAGTAGTAGCGGTAGGCCTTATCGCTCGGCGTGCAACGCAGTGTGGTTAGTCGCCGTACTGTAACACCGTTCTGTATTGCAATCAATCAACATCTCTTTGCCAAGTTAGTCAGTGGCTACCACTGATCTGAGATGTAGCCTCGGAGACTCACCGGGAGAGCGGCGGCTGCGGCATCATGATCATGGACCCATGGCTTTCAAATTTGAGACTATTGAGTTTTTTTTTTTTGTTCTTCATTAAATTCATAGCCGCAAACTTGTGCAATTGCACCCACCCCCCCGGTTTCCCCGCAGCGATCGAAACTAAGCGCGAGGGGGAGTCGTTGGATTGTGGTGTGCCAGGTTCAATTGATGCGTGCCCGCCGCGGACCAGTGACGAAATGAGGCAACATGCAAATGCAAATGGCAATGCAGCAATCCGTATCATGCTTACATAGCCGACGTGTACGTGTGTCAGCAAGCTTGCTTCTACACAGCACAGCTGATATCATGATATACTAATTTGTAAGTACAGTAGTACGCACCCTCACTTCCTACTACGTAGTACCTTAGGCTAACGCTGACACCCGTCGCATCCGCCGGGGCCGACGGCATAAACAGAACACCCGCCCAGTTTTTGATATTGCAATTCACATTGCATTTGCGTCTGTAAAAGGCTTAGGTGTCTCTCGTCACATACCAGTACAACCCTCAAACGCGGAAGCGTGGACGTCCGGCGTGATGCCATCGCGTTTAGTTCTCAGCGCGGGCTGCGGGTGGGGGCACGATAAATTCAGGTTGATGACGCTGACGCTGTAAAGGGCAATTGCACCGCACTGGCATACACACACGCAACCGACTGCCGAATATGGCACCTGCTACCATGTTATCTTTGTGCTGACGCCGTGTCGTGTCTCATGACCCGAGCCCTGAGGAGGCCCCGACCGAGACCGATGCGATGCGTGCGAGTGCGTCGTGTGTCATGTCACGATCCGTGTGCCGTGGCGCAAATTGTCAAATTTGAAACTTTGCCCACGCCCTCCTCGCTTCTTCCGAGTCTGTCCGTCCTTGCCCCTTCATTTATTCACCCCCCCCCTTGCCGGTAGGATCGGGGAACACGCGACTCGATATGATACTGTATTAGCCCCTCAGCACCACCCCCTCTCCCTGACACTCAGATCTGACAGCTGACGGCTGACGTGCTGACGTGTACTGGCAGGGGTGCGCGGGGAAGGAGGGGCCGCCGAGGCACGCTGTCTTTTTACAGTTATGATACAGCCACCCTTCGCCCGCCACTCCATTCCCGAGTTCCTCCCAATGCAAAAGGACTTAGAGCGTCCGAGTCTCAGGCTGTACCAATTCGCAATAAAGATCCATCGTGTGACCCCCAAAGCAAGTCCTCGTGCCTCGCACGGCGCAAGGCAAAGGCGCAAAAGAAGAAAGAGCAAAAAATAAAAAAAGAATACAAAGCAAAACAAAAACATGCGCCAGTGGTTGGCATTGCCATCTGCAATTTGGTTAATATGATCGCAATTTGATTTTTGTCTTTTGCGGTGTTGGTGGTGGTGTGTGTCACGGACCTTCAAGATGGGTTTTTCCCCTGTGGCTTGCATGGGCTGGACGCAGTCCTTTCATTTCACCTCGATTCGGTCATAACGAGAGCGCATGTGGTATGATGGCTCTATGGGGGAAAAGCGTTTCTGTGGCGTGGCGCCTTTTGGTGGTCCCAGTTCCAGGTAACTGCGTCTGGGCCACGGTGTCGGATTTTATGATCGGGTAATACGAAAACCCAACAACCTTCGGACAACTTCAGTTTTGTAACATAAAATAATGTGCGGTAAGAGACTGGTAAGAGACATGTCAAGCTCCGTTATGAGGTTATCTTCGAGCTATCTACCCTGATTACCTCTCCTCTGATACGTGGCCCACCCATAACCACCGGACCACCGCCGGCGATCAACGTTCAATCGAACTTGGAATTCAACACTTTGCCCATCTGGTTCAATGCTTTCCGGTCTATAACCTGGGCAGATAGAAGGCTCAACTTGAAACTGAACCTTCAACCCGCAGAGAAGGGTCGTCCGAACTGGAACTGGCTCTCACGTATTCTCTCGTTACATTCTCCCAGCCAGCTGGCTGCAAATGAGATGTCGCCGCACCCTGCATCTCACTAGGCCGCCGAGCGCGGGGATGTGCTAGTGCTGTGACTAGACACCGTGACCAGAAGGGGGGGGGACTAGTAGGGGGGGGCTCCAACGCGTTTTCAAAATCTCACCGGCTCAGCGCCCCGCTCTCAGTACCCATTCTAGTGCACCCACTCCATAACGGCGATCATACCTATGGTCCAAAAAAAAAAACGGAGCGCACGAGTCGCACACAGGCTGCGCCGTGACGCGCCCGCAGTGTCTGCCATCATTACATACATCTACTTATCGCCAACACCGTGACGCTTGCTTCCTGCCAGCACCACCCACCTACCTATATGCAGCTTTGGCCCTCATGATTCAGCTGGCAGGCTACCATCGTCCAAATAGTTATCTCCGCCGCCGAAGCCAGTGTCTTGGCTCGGGGGATGGCAGAGCCTTGCGTCTCTAGACATGAGTGCCCTACGATACATCTCGCCGTTCTACCCTTTGAGAGTTTAAGTATACCGTACATCATTACGGTATCGGTGAGACCACCTCAGTTGCATGTTCTGGAGACGACAACTCGACCCGGTGACAAACAGGCCTGGCTTGGGTAGCGATGGCCCTACTGCCGAGGTGAGGTGACCTCAGGATTGAGAGAACCCCTCAGGCCCGAGAGCGGTGGACAGTACCAGTACCGCACATGCGACTCATTCCAAATGATCAAAAAAAGAATGCTAAGAGTGGGGATCATATTATGCAGCGGTAGTACAATTAGCAATATCAATAACTAAAACGAACTGTGTCATACGAATGCAAATGCCCAGAACGATCTAACGAAAGGTGTTTTACGGGACGCACACTCAGCCCCGACCCTACCCCCCTCTCTCTCCGTCAGTTTTTGGCGAGTCGCGATCCATGTTTGTGACTCGATGTCGTCGCGACGGATGAATGAACGCGCTCAGAGGCACCGACTTGCGCTCACCGTCCTCTGCTTCTTCGGTACCGGGCTCTCTCTCGTTCTCATCACCGAGCTCTGCATCATGCGTCCATTGGCTTGAAGCATGCGAGTTCAACGCGTCCTCTTCTCCCTCTCTCTTCTTCATCCTCTTCTTCATCGACTTCATCCAATGCTTGTATCGCCCACCACGCACACCAGCCGGTAACTTTCTCTTCTTCCTCTCCCGCCCATCGCCGCCATCATCCACCGATACCTCCGCGTTCTCATCGCCCAGTAGCGGTTGCTCCTCCTCAGAACCCGTCCCGAACCCAAGCCCGCCGCACTCGTTTTTAAAGTAGGCCGCCTCTTCCTCGGTGCCCTCTTGTATATCCGCCCACCGCCACAGCTCATTCAGGTGCACAGCAGGCACGCGCGACAACGTCAAGCGCAGCGTCTCACCTCCCGGTCCTTTACGCCCGGTTAGCGCGCGGAGCGCCGCGCGAGCGTCGTCTACAGACCGGAATCGCAGGAAAGCGCCGCGAGGGTCCGTGCGCGCTTCCCGGCGGAACGGCGCCACTGTTTGGTGTGTGGTCGTAGTCATGGATCAGGAGGGTGTAGTGGGTGCGGTGTTAGAGATACGTACGAACGTAGACTCCTACGACGTTGGGGGTGTCGTTCGCCCACTGTGATAACGCAATTCGGCTATTGGACGGGAGCCAGCCTGAGATGTACACAACGTGGTATGGAGAACCGACGTAGAATGCCGACTGCGCAAAGTCGACGTCGAGTAGGCGATTCTCATAACGGAAACCGTGCGGTGCACCCTGACGCGCAGCGCGGATCGCCTCTTCCGTGCTCGCAAACTCAACGTGCGCAAACCCATACGTACCTATGTTCTCGTCAGTTGACTATCATGTACAAAGAAAATAAAAGGCAATGAGAGGAGAACGGGGTCGAGTGTACGTACTTGTGCGAACTTCGGCGACACAGCCAAGGCGGCTCCAGAAATTTATGAGATGGGCTTTGTCCATATTCCAAGGCAGTCGTCCGATCCAGAGCACGCGAGAAGGCTCTGACGAGCCTCTCCATCTCGGCACCGTCTCCTTGAGTTCCTTGAGGACAGCACTGGACTCTGCAGGGTCGAGCGCTCCAATCTCCAGCGTATAAGCCGACGGCTCATCCGACGGGACGTATGGTATGCTACGGGAACGTTCGATGCGCAAGGTCTGCCTCCGTACGGCGACGGGCAAGCGTTCGTGAGCACGCAGTACATCTTCGACGCTATCGCCACTCGAATACAGCACGTATGCGTATTTCGAATTGGGTCCTGTGAGAATAAGCTAAGAAAACAACAACAAACCCGCACGCGTGCGAGGCGGGGGGGAAAGGGAAAAACACGTACGCATCACGCATCCCTCGGACTTTCCAAGCGGCGCCAGAGCCTCCAACAACTCCTCTTGCGTCGTACCAGCTGGGAAACCGGACACAAAAATCGCACCGTCCCCTTCATCATTACCACGGCTGTCCTTCTCGTTGTGCCTTGTCCGAGCAGCGCCGCGTCCGCCACCGACTCTAACGCCCGGCTCGCGATAAGCGGAGCGCTTCCGAAATATGACGATCTCCTCCCCGCGCACGCGGAGCGGCACCTCGGCATACGCATGCAGAACGCGGGTGACGGCGTCCGCATCTGCAAACAGGACTTCTGCGCGGCGCCCACTCGGCTCTATGATGATGCGCTTGACATCACCGTAGCGTTGGAAGACGTGGCGGATGTCAGTTTTGAGTGTGTTGGGCGGCAAGTCTGCGAGACTGATGGTGGTCGCTGAGGAGCTCGCGTCTGTATCTGCGTCCGTGGCCCTTTTCTCTTCGCCTGGGTATAGAGAGGTGGTGGGGAGCAATGGGGGTCGGGGTCGCTTAGAGACTGATGCGAGGAGGTCTGGTGGGATGAATGGTGGGATGAGGAGAGGGCGGAGGACGCGCTTGCGCTGGGTACGGGTGCGAGAGTTCGAGCTTCCCGCCTCCGAGTCTGCAACAACCACATCATCGTGATTACACGTCTTCACTTGTAATTTGGGGTTGTTAGACTCCGATGACTCCGACGACGCCGATGACGGTGCGCTGGTAGCGCGAATCGGGGACGACGAATTCGAAGCATGGTTAGCGTGTGGCGAGGACGCTCCTGAGTTTTCTTCGCGTCGGCGGAGAATGAATGACGTGGAGAATGGTCGGCGGCGAGTGGCGGTGGTTCGATTTTTGAGGTCGAGGTGGTGGTGGTGGTGGTGGTCTGGCGATGCGTAGAGTGTGGTGTGAGAATATGTGCTCACGGTCGGATGAAGCCATTGAGTGTAGGCGACGCATAGGCGATGATGGTGACGATGGCCTGTGATGGCACGCCGTAGCATTGGCCCGCTGTTGTCTGACCAGCCTGCAGCCTGTGTGTCGCCGTAACGCCGTCGAGACCGAGAGCGCAAAGGGCAAAAAGAACACGTGACGGGCCTGTGGCACTTTTGGCTTGGCCCAGAACCACCCCGC
The DNA here is from genome assembly GCA_003316435.1 of Russula virescens. Taxonomy (NCBI): domain Eukaryota; kingdom Fungi; phylum Basidiomycota; class Agaricomycetes; order Russulales; family Russulaceae; genus Russula; species Russula virescens. The sequence goes on from QFEY01000282.1 coordinate 66,436, forward strand.
ATACGCATGTCACGTTAGTATGTTTTCGGTATGGCCCCAAGCAACATACTAAGACAAATTCACATCGCACTCTGTGGACGTCCCTCCTCGCGAAACGGCCTCAGTCCTCCCGGAGGGGTTAGCCAGTAGTACTAGCCACTGGCGCAGTACACACACTCACTTGCACTATACCCGCGATGGCATTACAGTGCCCGCCGATCGAATGGCCAAGACCCTATTCAGTTTCTCCATGCCCATGGCAAATGCTGCTAACTCCAGCGGCCTAGCGAGATCATCACAGTAATAGGCACCCCACGTATCATTTCGAAATTATCCCGATTTTTTACAGAATCTTCTGTTATTCGCAACGACTCGAGGCCCCGAAGCCCGAACGCGGGGTCCAATTGACCAAGAAGAGTTAACGAACAAAAAAAGTACGTATTAAACAGAATATCAATCAGCGATAACATTGATAAGGGGCGCGCCAAACCTGTCATGGGGATAATATATATATGTGATATGATCACGATGATAATAGCCAGTAGTGCCAATCAATCACTTGCAGTAGATCTCGAACTGGACCCGCGCGTCTATCTATCCCATAAAATCACACTAGACCTTTTTCGATCCAGGACTCGGTCATGAAATTGAACCCAGATGAAGGAAAGGGCTGCAGCTGATAGCCGTAGGGTCATTGCATGACCCCCAATGACGCGCTTTTCTGATGAACCGGATAGATGGAGCAAGTCGGCAAAAACAAGCGTGCCAATGCCACTCGTCCTGTTAGTCACGAGGGGGCCATGGGGGGCTATGACTGGAGGCTGAGTCCATAGCGGACTTACTATGAGTGAAGGGCCAACAGTTGCGCCAGCATCATCACCCATCATATGAGCAAGCCTCCGAACCATCGGGTCCTCTTACACGCGATTACCCAAATCGACCCTTTATCCGATCCCGACAGACCGTTTTGACGCCAACGCTGTAACATTCACATTCATCCAAATATGAAAAGTATTTTTATCTGCCGTTGTCGTTGACCCTGGGACAATTCAACCATTAACGCAAGCCATGGTCCATGGAATCTTCTAACGTACTCTTTTCCTCCCGAGTCCCGACGCCACGCCACCGCTAGTACATATGCATACGATATCGCAATGTGTTACCCGGGTAATCAGGGTTGTCACAAGTAGATACAGCCGCTACCCCAATTAGACCCTTCCTCATTCATTTCGACATTTGTAAGCAACTGACGACCCAACTGAGTCCCAACTGTCAACCACCAAAAGGGAATACAACACCAACTAACAACGACAACAGCAAGCGGAGTACAGAATATGTGCGGGTATACAAATGATGCCTACCACAAAATAGGCACTGGTGGTCTTGTACGTGTATCTGTACAATATACGGCTGTACACCTCGTGTTCCAGCGAACGTTTCCTTTCTACAAGATGGGGAAAGCCAGAGCCCTCTCTCTCCCACTCTAAAGTTGCTTATCAACGTTAAGCGCTTCGAGCGCCGCATTAGTGCGGAGGTGTAGCTCGTTCTTTTGAAATATAATATTGAAATAGCGAGGAGGGGGATCAGTGAGTAAACGAGGGTCGAAATCGATAGCGAACACATCGGAACATACCTCTAAGCTGTATTTGCCCTGCACAAATGGCGTCGTCAGCCTCTCTTAATCTATGGTCTATGGGGAGAGACGCCGCAGCGCGACATGATGTCGACACTCGCTCGTAACCACGCACCTTTCGGCCTGCACTATTAACCTCCAGAGGCTTGCCCGACATCACCAGATCGAGCTGAGCACGGGCACCCTCCTTGTCGCCCATACACCCAAGTAGACGCCCATACTCAAAATCTGAGAAACACGTCAGGCCACGGAGCAGAGAGAGAGACGAGATGATCGACTCACGGGCGAAATAAACAACGTAGTGGTCGAGCTCAATTTTGGGCCCATTTTCGAACACCGACTGGAATGCGGCGCAGGCTCGCTGCGCCGCTTCCGCCTGCGGAATCGACAGGACCTCGTTGGGGTCCACAAGCGCATCAGGTGGCTGTGCACACGAAACACAGTAAAAGATTAGAGAATGGGATCAGCGATAGAGGATAGTACACGTACGGGATACGCGATATAGCGCAAACATGCGCCTTCGAGATGTCGCGCCAAGCACCAATCGTCCCAAAACGCGCCAGCGCCAGTACCGGCAGAGCCTTTGCCCTTTCCTTTCGCGGCATACTCCTCCGGTTTGTGGACGTACTCCCCGAGCTCAGCGAGAACTGCCTCGACTTGGGGCAGCATCTGCTCTGCGACGACGGATCGTGGCGCGTGCAAGACGGCATGAAGGATGTATGCGAGTTCGAGGGCGGGGAGGACGAGTCTGCCGGCTTGGGCTTCGCATTTGCGCGCCTTGCGCGCGACGAACTTTTCGAGTGGTATCGACTTGCCCGCGATGCGTTGTCGCAGTTTCGGTACCTCGGTCATGAGTTTTAGCCCTTCGGCTTGGTTGGCTTCGCCGCCTAGTTGGACGAGAAGGGCCGCGACACTGTAGGCATAGACTGCCTTTGACCACTGAGACGCGAAAACAAAGGCATATCAACCCAGTTAAAATAAAGAAAGCCCGCGCATGGGCAAATATGATGCGTACAGTGGACTCCTTGTGGAGATTTCGCCAGCACTTGAGTGATTCCTCGATTTCCCAGAGGGCGAGATGCGATACGGCCATCTCCCAGAATGACAGGTGGTGCAGATTACGATATTGACTTTGGACGCTCATCGCTTTTTGATAACATGCGATCGCGCGCGCAGGCTGACTGCGACCCAATCTAAGCCTGCCCTCAGCGAGCAAGAAGAAGACGCCTAAGAGCACCATACGGCAATACGTCGCGAAGGTGGCACGGATCAGAACTCAATCGGTACGACGACCAATAAACAAAGAGGTAAAAGCGATTCATTTACCTTCTGGATATCGCCTGAGATTCCAATCGACGATTTTCTGTGCCATCATTATGTCAATGCCGTCGTGCGTGAAACTAGAAAGAAAGAGGTGGAATATCAGAAGCCACATGTCGCAGAGACTGCGCCGCACGCCCTCATCCGCTAAAACATTAATGAGTTTCTCGATTAATTTAACAGTAATGAGCGCTGCATCGCGCGGTGGCGGTCTAACGGCGCACCTTGGTTGACAACAGGCTCGGAAGACTCCTTCGTCCAGCCCCCAGCCTTCTGCAACAGGGCGAGACCGAGGTGGCGGTCTCCTTTGTACCCGAAGAGCTCTATGAGAGTGGCGAGCCTGGAAGGCATGAGGCTGAGTAAGATGTGGGAGACGCCGACACCGAGGTAGACGCCAGAGCGAAAATGGACGTCGATCGACTTGTCTTCGGGACCTTCACCGCGGGCTTGTGCCTCTGCGTCCCTCTGTTCGATGTACTTTCCGAGTTGGCGGTAGACTTGCATCGTCGATCGTACATTGAGGCTATGTGTGGTTAAGGCAACTCAGTTGTCTGAAATGGTTGGAATGCAAAGTGACGCACGCTTCCTTGATGAACGCGAGCCAGTCACCGGAATAAACAATCCCCAACAGGGCCTGGATCCGCCACGACGATTAGCCACAAATAGAAATCACACAACAGAACGAGTGCCTGCCTTTTCGAACAAGCTCTCCGCATACACCAGCTCTGCGTGAAGCTCGACCGGGGTCATGCTCTTGATCCAGTTAACCCCAGTGGCACCCGTCACGTAGCCCGCGAGGCGGAACGGAAGTGACGCGGCTTTCTTCCGGTGTTCGCTTGCGATTGTATTTCCGTGCTTGGTGTGACCCATAGCAGATAGAAGGTCCTGTTAAGAGATCATCGTCATGAATAGTTAATCTCATTCCCGTCGTATCCAGAAAGCAGCAACGCACGTCATCTTCGTATGACATCAACGCCTTGACGCATTGTATCAGACCGAAACCCGACGCAAAGTACAAACGCTCCCTATGACAATGAGGACGGGGGAAGGAAACGGGTGTAGTACTGCAACGCACTTCCGAGGGTCCATACGATGGCAATACTCCTCCGCCTCGACCATGCGAGACTTGAGGAACGTGTCGAGCGCATACGCGATGCCGGGTATGTCGTCTAGCGCGACGCTAGGCGAGTACGGCCAACTGACGGTCGGGCCTTCTTCGAGTGGAGGATGAGACTTGGTGTTCTTGGTGGCGGGCGGTCCGAGGCTCAGCTTGGACACGTCTGAAGGGAGCGAGGTCAAATCCGTGTTGGGCGTGGTATTCGCGCTCGTAGCAGAAAGAGACAGGGTAGGCGCCGAGGAAGTGTCCGTTAATGGCGACGGCGGGGTTGTCGTCTGATTATGACCGCCAGCATGACCAATATCAGCGGCGATGATGTCCGGGGTGTTGTTACTAGCTGTAGAGCGAGTCAAATTCGCTTGAGTGGTCGTAACGGTGTCCATGTGGGAAAGCAAGGGCAAAACAGATGAACAAGGTAGTAGTAGTAAGCGGGCGTCTGTACGGCGGGTGGGGTTCACCGGGTTGCTTAAAGCGTTCCTAACCTGCCACACAAGACGCTCGGGCTGCTGTTAGTGTTATGTAAATGTGGCTGCGGGTGTGGTGTGGTGAGAGCGTGGGCCGTGAGCGTGAGCGTGTGGTCTAAGTGTTGTGTTGTGTCTCTGGTCCGGGGCAGCACCGATCTGGTGCCCAGGCGCCAGTACAGTTACCGCGCACGACCCGACCGATCAACGGGTTATTTCGCCATCGCATTGCCCACGTGGCCCGAGCATCCGCTTAGTCAATGGGGCCTTCCAATTCGCCTGATCGTTGGCCCGACGGGCGTGCTATGAACGAACCAAAGCGCGTTAAATCGTGGCGATGTGCGGAATGGACCTGCTTGTTGCTGTATTGTAAACATGTGCCAACTTGTAAAATGTCGGGCACAGATCGGGTCCGTGCTTGTTTTTGTCCTTTTTGCTCAGGCATTATCGGGTCGCTCAGGGCCATCATCATCGCACGATCACGTCGCTCTACTAGTACCTACCGCGACTAGCCTCTCTCGGCCCCCCTCACAATTCCACGGGGCTGTCGCTCAGTCCGACTCGGGAGCCATCACATCACCATCAAGTCACCTTAACCTTACTCCAGGTGTATCCACACAGGAAACCAGAAAACACACCAGAAAAACATTGCCGACTACCGAACTCCCGGATCCACTCTCGTCATAGTTCAGTCAGGACCCGTCGGCATGGCCCCTCTTTTCCTCTTTTTACTACGCCGTCGACGTGTTAACGCCTTGGCTAGGTACCAGTACCGCAAATGAGACTCTGAGATCTGAGGAACCATACAATCATGATATGCGCCCTACCCTAATAAAATGAACACCACCCGAAGGATGACTCAAAAGGTTCGCAATTGAACCCGAATATCAAAGCCAACAAACACAAAAAAAAATCAGAGCAAAATCCATTTCCCCCCTCAGGCACACAACTGATGAACACGCTGACGGCGTCGACAAGAGACGTCGCTTTCGATCGTTGAAATGAAATGGAACTAACCGTGACAGTACGGTAAGAACCAATACGGACGAAGCCTCGCTCGCTTCGGTTGAGGATTTTAGTCGCAGATTAATGAAAGAGATCTAAAGACGTGTAAAAAACGCCAAGTCAGCGCGCTACCGTACAGTCGTACTGTAGTCAGCAGCGAAATAATAAATCCATGCAGTAACGGTCCAATACGATCATGATCACTCATCCGAGTCATCAGCCAGCAACCTGAGCCCGAGCCCTGGCCTGGCTGACAATGTACGCCGTAACAGCGGGTTTACATTACATCAGGTGTTTCGTGTGGTGTACTAGACGTCGTCTGGTGGGTGCGCCGGCGGTGCATGATGCGAAGCCGAGGCGCAGCTTAAATTAAACCACACTCCCCCTAAAGGACAAGTGCGAAAATCAACACCACCACCACCACCACCACCACCACTGAACCGAGCACATGCTTTTCCGAGGGTGGGTCCCTCTCCCCCGGCCCCCTTTTTTCCCCTGATGAAATGATAAAAGCTGCGTGCGTGGGGGCTGCGTGCGTGCATGGGTGCAGTGTGGGTGCGTGGATAGGATGATTGTGCCTTCTTTTCTTCTGATTGGCGCCCAAACATGTAACTAACTTCCACGCGAATCAAGTTAATAAAAAAATAATCCTTTCATTGATACTGTTTTTTTTGACTGATTCTTGGGCCAGCTTGGCTTGGACCGACTCGATCGTGTTCTCACTGACTGGAACCAATCCTATAACTGTATTGCCGTATCACGCACAGAAAATCACACGCATTCATTCAATTCACTTCGCACAGCCTGGGCACACATACGGATCCCCCAGCGCTTTCCAAACGCACGCTTGGTCCTGTATGGCAAAATTCAGGTTCGCCAAGCCTCAAGCCATCGCGGCGAAATCGATGCTGCTACGAGCTAAATGCAGTAATACGGTGCTGAATTACTCCAACGCGTTATCGTCGCAGTAATCCAGGACATGACTTGCGCCACCTATTTGATCCGCCCGTAATGAACGATCTGTAAGATCATACAATCAGTCGGGTGCTAAACGACAATTTGTCTTGGTCGTCGCAAGAGAGAGGGGGGGAACATGCCATGCCGCGTGCCTGGCCCTGTGTGCCAGACTTAATGGGGACCCTGAAGGAACCAAGCCAAGACACTACTCTCCAGTTCGAATTTCTCTGTCATTCGCTTGCGGATTTGATCTGGCATGGCATGGTTCGAGCGCGACAAGAAAGTTACGGCTCTTCGCCATGAAAATACATTTATCAATACAGTTACTTGTGTGTCAGGAATAAGTAGCGGTCAATGGTATGGTATTTTTAAGAACGAAGAAAGGGGGGGTATCAAGAAACAAATTTTGTTCACAAAAAAAAAGACCCAAACGATGCCCTTTTGGTAGAGAATAGACAGGAGGCAAAGGGTGCAGCAGAGAGCCCGTGTAGAAAAATTATATATATCTAACAAGCGAAGTGGAAGAAACGAGGGGAGAGGGAGAAAGAACGCAAAAAATTGAAATTTTTGGAAAGGATAGAAAGCGCGAGCCTGCAGGAAACGCTGCCAGTGGACAAGAGGTTGGCGGTTACAACGAGCTATCATCATCGACAGCATCGTCTGCCTCATCCTCCGTGAAACGCAGATCGAGGCTCCCCAAATCCCCAAGATGCATTTCATGTTCGGGCCGTAAAAACAAGCTACGCGGCGAACCGGGGGCGTCCGTCGGCGCGCTAGCAGCCGTCGTCATCGAAACGCTGCCGACCGAGCGACGGGATCCCGCGGGTAGCTCCTGGAGCAGCATCGACATGTTAGGCGGCGGCATCGCGAACACTGATTCGGAACCGCTACCGCGCCGCGATGCCGACGCCGATGCCGAGACGGGTCGACCACCGCCGCCCTGATGATGACGATTATTATTCGTATGGTGATACGTCGGATTTTCGTCGTCCGCATCTTCGAGGCGCATCACATGATGATCCATCATCATCACCCTGCTGGAACCCTGAGCGTGCCCAGGTATAGAAATCGGTAGCGTCGGTCGACGCTTCGTTGTCATCGCCGTTGCATCCGCGGACGCTTGGCGCTCCATCCTGTTGAAGACGCTGCCTCCACGAAGGAGTGGGGGTTGGAGATGAGAGGAAGACGATGGAGGCGTGGCTGAGTACTGGTGAGCATGCAGCTGCGCACGTGCATCGACTAGATCCGCCTCGAGGTCCTCGATACGCTCCACGAGCTTGGCGTTCTCCGCGCGCAACGACTGCGCGTTGTGCTGGGCGTCTGCCAACGCGGCAAGCAGAGTGCCTGTCTCTGTCGCGTGTTTCTCCTGTAACGCTTGGATCGCCACCTGGTAGTTTTTGTGCTGCGGCGAGGGCGTCCTAGATTGCGGACGAGATAGGGAGATCGACGTTGGCGCAGTAGACTCCGCAGAGCGGTTGGTGCGCGGCGCACCCGTCGACGTGGATGCCGAATCATGGCCTGTTGCCGTTTCGGAGTACGTCATCGCCCGAGACACGCTGCGCCAAGACCCTGCTTCAGACATGGCAACTCGACTGGGGGCAAGGGCGCGCTGATCGCGGTCGCCGAGGCTGCGCACGCTCCCGAAGCGAGATCCACTGCTGTTTGGATCATGATCGAGCAAGCCGGCGGCGGCGAACGCCTTGGCTGTGCGTGGCCCAAGCCATTCCGTAGTACGGGGCCCAGGCGATGCTACCCTCTCGCTGTTCCCGCCACCGACGCTGAGGCTCCGATTACGATTTCGAGAAGTGTAGCCGAGGCGCTCGCGAGCAGTGGGCCGTCCCTCAAGAGTCCCGTCTTCGCTTGTGCGTGGGCGGATGAGGCGATCGACTGCGGACCCAGCGGCTGACGGTGCACGAGAGATAGGCGACGGGGAATCTGAGCCCCAGGAGCTCGGAAGGCCTTTCGAAGACGGCAAAGCAGAGCGCAAAAGACGAGAGGTGGCGGATGTATGCGCTCCAAAACGAGCGGGAGTGGCGAGGCGTGAAGGGGCTACACGACGATGGGTTTCTGTATTGGCGTGTTGTGGTTGTGGCGGGGGCAGCGGCGGGGGTTGAAAGTCTAAAGGTAAAGGCGAGGCGGGCGAGCGCCTTGGGTAAGCATTGTCGATGGAAAGCCGTCGCACATCGTCTAAAGGCAAAGCCGAGTCGGACGGTGCTCGTGCGATATTTTTTATGCTGCGTTCCCCGCTAACTGGAGTAGCACGATCAGTTACTGAGCGGACAAATCGGGGCATGAACCGAGTCGGCGCGCCCCGGGCCAGGCTTGGGTAGGCATGTGTGCGAACTGGTGAAGTCTGCGATCTCGTAGATCCGGTTGTGGAGCTGGGAGATGCCTCCACGGGCGAGGATGCCAGGGGCGAAGGCCGAGATTGGGGAGTAACGGCTCGCACGGGAGGGAAAATTCGCGGCGGTGCGATAGGTTGAGGTTGCTGAGGTGTGAATGTGGACGCAAATGGATTCTCAAAAGTTGGCTGCTGCCCTCGCCTGCGATTCGGGCCAAGTAATGCGGCAAGATCTGAGTCGAGAGCATCGAGGTGAAGGCTCTCTTCGGGTTCTACTCCGCCATCGACCTCGAGTTCCTCCTGGTCATTCCGACTAGGAGGCCGACTATCGACATCCTCAACAACAACCCCCGTCAGCCACCCGTTCCTGGAAGTTTTCTCCTTCAACGCATGCATGACCTCCTCCTTTAACTGGGATGTGGACAAGTCGAGCACGGATGCATCTGGAGGTACGAGCTCATCCATCCTTGGCGAGGGAGGCGCCTCGGATTTGATTGAGTCACCGTTTCCAGAAAGGTCGGAAGTTCGGGATTCGTCCAAAGCAGGGAGATGCTTCGATAGCCCTGAGAGGTCGGACTCCAGGATCGTTGATAGTTCGGTGCTTAGAGGAGGCTCCGGCTTGAATGTGACGACCGGGGGGCCTAGATCAACAAATAATAAGCTATCATGTGGTGCAACGTGCCCCAGTGCGATCAAACGTACCCAGTTCCCCATGAAAAGCTGGCGCGGATGGATGAGATGGCTCCTGGGCGTCGGCGCTAAGGGGGATATCGACTGCGTTGGGCTGGGAAGGAGGAGGCGATATAGAAATGACGGCCACGTCGGTGCCATCAGCCTCGCGCGGGAATTGACCCGAATTCTTGCGTTCGATGGTGACACTGGAACGTCGGCCGGGCGTGAAACCGAGGAAAGGGTTCTTCAACGGACCGGGAACTGCCGCGCTAGAAACAGGCTTTGCCGCGCTGAAGGGAAGGAAGTTGCGAAGGGCACGTAGAGAAGGTAAAGATGTACCACCTGATACGTGTGCCGAAGATGGGGAAGGTGGAGGGACGGCCGCTTGGGGCGGCGGACCGCTGCCAGAGGGGGTCCTATTTGGGGGCACCAGGCCCAAGTGGGGAACGGAGAGCGAACTGGGGAGGGTGCTGTTGATGGCTGGATTTCGCGTTGGTTTGGGTGAAAAGAGGGGGATGTATGAAGGTGCTTTGGCCGTCCTCGTCTGCGTCTGCGCCTGTGAATCCGCCGTTTTTGAGGCGCTGGGCGGCGGTCGTGGGCCAATCGCTGTGACCTCCATGGCGCTCGAATCTTGTGAAATGAGCGTCAAGTCGGGATGTGCTTTTTTTTTTTCTCAAGAGATGTCAAGCAGCATGCTCTGGGAGGAGCGAGAGCGTCGTCAAGACTATGGGAACGAGTTGGCGGACGGAGCGGGGTGTACTGAGGCACCGTCGGGGCGGGCAGCAGTGGTCGCCCCTTTCCCTTCCCGAAACGGACAGCGCCGCATTTCGCCATCGCCACTCTCTCCTTTCGTTTTTCTCGCGGCCACTCGCAGCCGAATTTTCTCTTTCTTCCCATCATGAGCTGTGTGTGTCATCAGGTTTTTCTGCCTCAGTACCCAATCATCACTCCGCATATATTTTCTCCAGTCCCCACGGACAACCGCCAATCGTGGCTTTCCTGTTTTCCCCTACAGTTCACCGGATATGAGGCACTTTACCCCCAAAGGGTCTGCGTCTCCGCGTCATTGGTGATTGGTTAGAATGCCGCCCTGCCTTCGTTTTTTTTTTCGTATCTGCCGTTCTCGAGAAGAGAAAGAACGTCAATACAGTATCCGACCACGGATGGCGGCGGCGATGACGATGCTTTGACCAAACGTGTCCGTTCGCACGGGTTGGTAACGTAACCCGATTACTGTCCCAATACGTGGACGAACGTCCACAGAATCCTCTCGTTCTTTCAGGGCTAGAGGGACATCCGAGTCAAAAGTCCCGGTTTGATACCGGAACACGAATCCTGATCTCGCGTGCTTTTTCCCCTTCCCAACAGCATACCACCCTCACCTGAGACCCACATGTTCCCTTTTCGCGCCAACTGCCTTGCTTCGTCATAACGTCCGTCACCCACCCCTAGCCCGCTTTTCTACATCGCGCGCAATTACCAGTTGTTCGGCGAGGGTTTAACGGCGAACTCATCCCCCCCAAAAACTTCCCAGCGCCCTTTCTTTTTGATATACCCCATTCACCTTGTTGCGTATCTCGGGTTTTCGGGTTGGCCGTCTTGTTGGGGCAGACTTTCTCACATACATCGCGCGTCTTTGGAGCGGGCTTAAACCGATTCACGCGTTGGACCCATTGTCAACAGTCAACAACAATTTCGGCTAGCTGATTCGCTTACTGTTCGACCACTTCTGGCTTATTTCGGTGCAAGTAGATTTGACCATCTTGGGTTTTCAGGCCTTAGTCTGGTTGCCGTTTCACGCAATTCCGCGTACTCTCCGACGACACTACCCATTGCGAGATTGGCAGCTACCCAGCTTCTCGTATCTACGGTCTCAACATCCCCGAAACTTACTTCCATTTTCCATTTTTATGGTAGCAACCTATCTTTGGCAGTTTCCCTCGGCATGCAGGGCTGGACAATATGTCCGGTTATATTTTTTTTCGTCGTAGCTATTTGGCCCTCATAGCAGTGACATCCCATCAAGTCAGAGAGGTAACGCATGCCTGATTGTTCCCCATCATAGCTTGTTCTTTTGGCGCAACCGGAATATCCACTGTGCTTTCGGACATGTCGCCAAAAAATACTTTCATAGATCCCTCAGATTTGCCGGCATGTATTATCTACATCTGCGTCCATCGGGGTCGCACATTATATCACTATCACATGTGCTCGGAAACAGTATGGCCGAAAGCTCTTCGACGAATCAAATGCCGCTCGGGCACCCAGGTGGGAACCGGTCGGTGTACGCTAAACGTCCTTGGATTTAGTCTTACAGGTACAGTTACAATAAATCGATATACTGGCGAGCCTCCATCCTGGTGCGTGACCATGTGTCGGTTCCGCCCGCGGGGAAACAAGGACAACATCTGACAAATTCGTGGCCCGTGGCTAGCCGCCTCGCACGCTGGACTGGACTGACCTAACCCTAGCGCGATCGTCTATCTCTTCGTGTGGAGCCATGAATGGAGCTATCTATCTGGATGATTTCAATTGGCGAAATGGCTGTGCCGGCCGCGTCCTTGTGACAGCGCAAGGAACCTGAAGTGCCTTCGCAGAGAGTATCCAGAGTCCGACTGCTTTCTCAATTCGATTAGATCAGATCTGAGAGAGCTGGGTTAAAAGGGGTGTACCCGAGCCCGAGGCTCTTTCCCATCGCGTGTTAACAGTAAAAACTAAAACTGTAATAGTGACTTGCAATCACAACCCCACCCAACGCCGGACCTTGCAACTTGCCACTTTAGCACGTGCACCGACCAGTACGTTTTTGTATCAAAATTCGACCCTCCTCGGCCGATCCCATCATCACGACAACTTTGCCGCGTCGAAATTGTATACGGTAACTGCTACGGTATTACAACGGTTTTTTCGGCTACTCATCGCTATTTTCGATCGAATCGCGTAATGTGTTTACACGAAAGCGTGCCTCGGAAGCATGTTTAGTCGCCGGTTAAATGGGGCGAGGGGGGATATATGGGATGTATTGGAATATGACTGCTGTTGTACCGTACAAACATCACCACGCGATAGGGATATTGGCTTCCCTGAAGCCTCTAGAAACGAAAAATAAAAAGACCTCGTGCTGTGCTACGGCTACCATCGCAAAAACGGGTGCGGTGCTACGCATACAAAGCGTGGCTTCAAACAACGAATTTATCACCATAACTCTAACTCGGCTGCGGTAACCCTCCGAAATCTGACTTGCACACGCTTTCCCTTTTTCTCCATCTCCCTTCCATGCTCCTCTTGTTTTGAGTGACTGCGCAAGCCAATAGACCGACTAGTAGAACAGGTGGCACTAAACTTGTTTCGTATATTTCTTCTCTCGGTGCGTACTGTCTTATTCATATTGGTATTTTAAAATGGCGTCTCGGGAAAGTCAGGAAACAAGTCGGGGCTCGGATTTCGAACTGTGCCAGAAGAGGGAGTTGAATTTTGCGGACGAGTTGGTTGTTGTTTTGCTTATTGTTGATGATGATGGGGGTTGTTGTCTGATTCGAGATCCGTTGTTGTCTCCTGTGTCTCATGTCATCCTGGCACCCCCTCCGGTGACTAAACGCCAAAATGCGACGTACGCCAACGCCACGCAACACACGCGCGCGTAGAACAAAGCCCAGCCCAGGTCCAAGCTCAGTTCATTCAGCTCAGCTGAGCTCAATCTCTTTCTGGACATTAGCCGCCCCCCACTCAGCCCTCCCGCCGCCCGTTTACATTTACAGGTATCCGCTAATCCGCTATCCGCCCGCTGTCTGCCGCCCGGTTCCCCGCTAATCGCCGCGCGCGATCTCCAACTAACATCTTTCTTCCTCTTCTCGACTGGAACTGGAACCCCGAATATGCCGAGCTAATGAACCGAGGTGAACTCGGGTGGAAGGAGGACAAGGAAGAAGAGATGAGATGCATATGGTGATGGGGTGCATATGATGATGGGTGGTGAATGAAAAAAACTGTACTGTAACTTGTAATGTAATCGGTTGGTGGTGATGGGGTGATGGTGGTGGTGTGGTGCTAGCCGTGCGTCGTGATGGAATGAAATGAAATGAATGAGGAACACCAGCGGTATACGGTATTAGAATGTAGGGGAAGGAAGCAGCGCGGCAGGACCCCCGTAGGAAAGAAAGGAAAGAACAGATAGAAGGACATCTCGTGCTCCGTTTTGCTCTTCTCTCTTCCTCACATCATCCCATCCCATCCCCGCGGCACAACCAATACGAATCAAAACCCTTGTAACCTTTGTCCCCGGATGTTGCGTACTCTTTCGTATTGCGAACCCAACGGATAAACGAGTATGCCGTTCGAGTTTTTTTTCTTTTCTTTTCTTTTTTTTTAGGGGAGGGAGGTCTACTGTAAACTAAAGTGTTTTGCCCCTCCTTCCTTCTCCCTGCACGACGACGGGCCCCCCTATCTACGCAAGGGGGGGAGGGGGTTCAGGACTTAACGCTCAAGACGGGTAACGGGTACGTATTTGCACTCCCTGGGCTTAGAGTGGTTTTCCTTTTTCCGCGTTTCTTCTCTTCCCTTCCTTTTTTTTCCCATATTACATTTACAGTCCAGTCCCGATTGACGCCCTGAGGTCAAGTGGTCCACGATCTCGACCTTGCCCTGGCAGGGCCCCCGAGCTATGAGCGATAGATCGTACTTGCCAGTTCGGGGTCATCGGACGGATGACGGACGAGAAAGAGTTTAATCCCTTTAGGGAGAACCCCTACAACGGTTTAGTTAGTGTGTCATCGTGGAGTCAAATTTGCATATGCAATGCAGCGCTGTCAACGTCACACACTTTTACGGCCTGAGGCGCATTTCAATCTATCATACATACTCCACGGAGTGATGCAGTTGAAGAGAAGAGGGGGACGAGGGCATGGTCCATACTGTCCTCGGAATCCGCTTCCCGCACAACCAAGTCAAAATTAGAGTGTGAAGATTATTAATAGGGGAAAGGGAAAAAATAGCAAATAACAGCTATCTGGTAATACATGACATGGGTTGGGTGGGGTTATTGGAGCGAAAGTACGAGACGAGCCAATGAAATAGTTCAAAATTTCCAAACGTCTAGCGTGGCGGCGGCGCGTTCGAAAGGGAAATCGCCTCCCCAACGAGAGACAGTGTCCGCAGATTCCTTCAAAGCACCACGTAACTCGGCGACCTTTGCACGCGCGCTTTCCAGGTCACCCGCGCGGCCCGAGTCGATCTCCTCTTTGGAGGATTGTATTGCTTGGCAAATGTCGCCGTCGATAAGCGCGAACGATTCCGCGGCCGGGCCAAACGGCGTCCATCGGAGTCCCAAAGAAGTGCGGACGATGGTCGCGAACACACCAAAGCTGGTGAGGCCCATACCCGCGCCGTAGAGCGCCCTCGCGTGCGAGAGGATGTCGTACAGGCCCGCGGTTGGCGTCGATTCTGTGCCGTCGAAGTAGAAGAGGAGTTGTGGGTGTGGCAGGGGGCTCGCATTCGCGCTCGACAGGCGCGAACGGGCGGCTTTGGTGAAGGCTTGCGCCATGCTTGGGGGCATCGAGGCTAGGAGTATTCGGACTGTGGCACGTAGGCTGTATATTACAGGGGGAATAGTCAGTAACGCGAGTACGCCAATGGGGTGAATAGGTGGCGTAGTCAATAGGAGGGCGGGGGGTGGAGTAGAAGTGAGGAGAAGGGAAGGGGAGCGCACTCTTCTACCCGGGCATTGGCGATAAACGAGTCGACCATGAGGTTACTGTAGGTGGTCATGATAAGCGCATGGGCGGATGTAGAGAGGACGAGGGGGAGAGCGTACACATGATTGAGAGAGCGAGAGTCTGGAGAGCGGTTGAAAGCGTCGGATGAGGGGGCAGGCATGGCGATGGAGAGCGATGAGCAAAAAAGGAGAGCGAGCAAAGAGGATCGAGGGCAAATACCAGAGACGGTATTCGATGGTTAGACATGGAGGGTGTGCGTGAGTAAATTTATAGTTCAGACTTTGTGCTCCGACGAATCGGGATGAGGGTCAGAGCTAGCGGAGCACGAGGAGGAAGGCAAGGACCGGGGGATGGAATAATCAGTCTGGTTTGCACGAATTTGGGGGAGGGGCGAAGAAGAGGGGAGAGTGGAAGGGCAAGGTAACTGTCGTGTGGTCTGTGTTGAGATCTCGCTCAGTCCGGCATTCTGATCAACACGCGAACCCGTTTGAAATACGGTCAGATCATTCCGGGGAACCGGTCACACCTTTTTTTATTTTT
>QFEY01000283.1:0-29242 GCA_003316435.1 Russula virescens
GCACGGCCGTTTGTTTAGTCGTCGTGCTGAATGACAGAGGTTAAATGGTTTTAGATCAACTATCATTCAAGGTGGGACAATAATACTAAGCTCATCTGCGTCTCTCTGTCCGACGTTCTGAGGTTTGAGGGACACCATGGAACACCCCCTTGTTTCAATGCGATACGACTCGATTCGAAATTGTCCTGCAATCTCGGAAGGTTGCTCGGTGCTTACTTGAAAGGGTTGACGACGACTCGGACCCTGTTTTACTGTATGTAAGACGACTGCAGGGGACGCCAAAAAAGGGTACTTGCTGCTAAAAGCATGAAGAGAATCTTGAGGCTGAATTGGCCCAGGGATGGTTGAGTCATGGCCACCACGTGTTCAGTGCCGAATGCAGGTCTTTGAAGTTGAGTTGATCGTCGGATTGCTCGGCTTCAAACCTGAAAAGTGTTATTCGAATTAGTTTAGCCCAAGGGATAGACCAAGTGTCACGACACAACGAACTCACAAAATCCTGGGCCCCTGTAGGACTAAAATGCCGAGATAAAAAGGCATGCAGCGATGTGAATGGCGACGAGTCGACGACTGGTAGCCTTACGTGATCGTGACGGCTACGAGTCGGCCGTCGCCGATGATTATCAGTGGTTGGCATGGCACGAATCTTATACCGCATGTATGATACTATCCAGGTTGCGGCTTGTCAGCCCAGGTTCACCCCGTACCGGCCGTACAATAATTCAGTATTATCTTGGTATATTGAAGTAATACTAGAACTCTCGCTAGAACAATAGTAATATGATTGCAGCTCGACCGGGTCTGAGCCAAATTCAGCCAATGCTACACAGTTCTTTTCCGACTGTCTTGATAAACCTGCACTGGTACACTGCTGCACACCTAGTATCATACTTCTACGGTGAGCGCTTATCAGTGTATTACACGCGCCTATCAGCGATGTCCTCCTGCCGTGACAGTGGCTTAAACGTGGGTGAGGCCGTGCCCTGTGCCCACCGACAAGCGCCCAGACAACGACATCCCTTTTCCTCATCGCCCACCAATCTGCCGACGTCCTCTCAGCACAAACAATCCCATTCTTTCCACTCTCATGGGACATGGCTCCCGCCCACTCCGAGTCTGCCAGTGCCGGCCCTTCGTCTCCCAACTTTCAACTCATTTTCAACAATGCCTTGAAAGCCTACGAAAAACGCACAAAGAATGATCTCCTCGCCCATCCACTCGCAGCCCAGCTCCAGGCCTGCCAATCTCCAACTTCTATTCTCGCCATACTTCAACAACAAGTACAGGAGTTCCACCGATCTCGATCCAGCGATGAGAGATTAACACGATGGCTCGACCCAACTGTCAATGTCCTGTATGCCTTCTCTGCCACCCTCGGAGAGTGTGTTGGTTTAGTATGCATCAACACATCAACACGTCTTATCCGATTTCCGAATGCTTATTCTTGACAGGTATTCTCACCAGCGAAGGTGATATTTGCCGGAGTCGGTGTCCTACTTTCGGTGCGTATCTTCGTGTCTTGGTGAGAGTCCCTGTAACTGATGCATCCTTCAGGCTGCCAGAGATGTTCGTTCAAGCGAAGAAGCTCTCATCGATATATTCGAACGTATTGAGACCTTTTTACGACGTCTCGAAGTCTATACGGAGGTACCACCGACTGCAGAGATGATGGATATGATGGTGAAGATCATGGTGGAGATCCTGTCGATTCTGGGGATTGCGATGAAGGGGATCAAACAAGGCCGGACAAGTGAGTGTTCTTTGTATAGATATGCTGTCGTTTACTGAATGTGGTTCAGAGAAATACCTGAAGAAGTTGATTGGAAGGACTGAGATGGAGGATGCATTGAAGAAACTGGATAAGCTGACGCAGGAGGAAGCGCGGATGGCCATTGCACAAAATTTGAAGATGGCACACACCGTCGATAACAGAGTCAAGGTGGTGATAGATAAAGTGGTTGAGGTCGATGATAGGGTAGCCAGTGTCAACAACAGAGTTCAAGTTGTCGATGATAGGGTGACCAGCGTCGACAACAGAGTCCAAGTTATCGATGATAGGGTAGCCAGCGTCGACGACAGAGTTCAAGTTGTTGATGATAGGGTGGCCAACGTCGACAACAGAGTCCAAGTCATCGACGCTAGGGCGGCCAGCATTGATGACGGAGTGAGGGCAATCAACGACAAGGTCGCAGTGGCTATCGTTAGTGAGTGATCTAGGTTTTGTCAGTCACCATGAAAGTCTAACCTGGACGCTCTTAGATGGGAGAGAAAATAGAGGACTTGTCCAAAAAGCAGCCAGTGACGTAGACCAAATGAAACGTCCGTGATGTTCTCATCTCGTTGAAACTTGCCAGCTCAACCTTCCTCACAGGGAACCAATTACAACAGGACCTTCGTCAATGGCTCTCCCCTCCAGATCCCTCCACGAATCACAACATTGCTTGTGGTTCTCGTCATAAGGGAACAGCAGAATGGTTCTTTCAAGGAAGTTTGTTCAATGAATGGAAATCTTGTGGTTCACTTTTGTGGGTTCATGGGAATCGTACGTGCCTCTTACCGTTCCTAATCTGCGCTCACCAATGACCATGTCCCTTAAGCGGGGTCGGGCAAGAGCGTACTCTGGTGCGTTGACCAAACCATGTCGACATTGAAGTACTGTACTCACTTTCGGTTCGGCTCGACAGTTATCGAAGACATCATTTCCCTCCGCGACAGTGGATCGGCCTCAATGGCATACTTCTACTTCGATTTCAGGGACACAAGCAAGCAAAACCGCCGTGACTTACTTCCCTCTCTGGTCATCCAGCTTTCGTCCCAATCGGATTCTTGTTGCGACGTACTCTCCCGTCTCTACTTCGCACACGACAGCGGCGGACAAAAGCCCAGTGAAGGCAAATTGATCGATTGCTTAAAAGAGATGGTCACAGTCCCGTACCAACCCCCTGTTTATGTTATCATAGACGCCTTGGATGAATGCCCTGACTCATCTGGAATGCCATCACCTCGTGAGCAGGTCCTCGATCTCATCAAGGACCTCGTTGTACTTTCGCTACCAAATCTCCGTCTATGCGTTACCAGTCGCCCGGAGATCGATATCCGAAATGCCCTTGAGCACTTGACATCACGCCGAGTATCGCTCCATGACCAAACTGGACAAAAGCAGGATATTATCAACTATGTCACCTCTGTGGTTAACTCGGATGTGAAGATGCGGAGATGGCGAGATGAAGATAAACGATTGGTGATCGAGACATTGTCTGAAAGGGCCCAGGGCATGTAAGCGCATTCCTTCTTCCGAATTCGCTCATGAGACTTATTCATCTAAACAGGTTTAGGTGGGCCTTCTGCCAATTGGAAGCCCTTCGATACTGTTTCCCACCCAGCGTGCGTCAAATGCTCGAAGAATTGCCCGAGACGTTGGACGAGACGTACGAGCGGATACTGAGGGAGATCAACAAGGCTAACCGAGAACATGCCCACCGGCTGTTACAGTGCCTCACAGTGGCTGTCCGTCCTCTTCGTGTCGCAGAGCTTGCGGAAGTCCTCGCAATCGACTTTGGGACGGCTGATGGTGGAGGGGCATCGAAGTTGAACACGGACTGGCGATGGGCGGATCAAGAGCAAGCGGTGCTATCGACATGCTCAAGCTTAATCACCGTCGTGGATGAAGACGGGGATCAAGTGATTCAATTCTCTCACTTCTCCGTCAAGGAGTTCCTGACTTCGCCGCGGTTGGCCAGTTCAAGTCCAGATGTCTCACGTTTCTACATTCTTCTGGAGCCTGCGCACACGATTCTTGCAAAGGCTTGCCTGGGTGTTCTATTGCAGTTGGATGACCGTGTCGACGACTCGGAGTGCAGCGTCGAAGACAGATTTCCCCTGGCTCGATATGCCGCGAAGCATTGGGTCAATCATGCGCAATTCGAGAATGTCTCATCACAGTTACGAGAAGGGATGGAAATCCTGTTCGATCCGGATAAACCCTTTTTTCGTGCGTGGATCCGGGTCTATGACATAGATCCAGACCTCAATGACGCTGAAGGGGCACTTTACCAGTTCACGTTCACGATATTCGACAGTGAACGAATCCCCGCGTCTCCCCTATATTACGCCGCACTCTGTGGGTTTCACGACCTCGCAGAACACCTCATTGTTACCCGCCACCAACAGGTTAACGTGAAGGGCGGTCACTTTGTATCACCACTAGCAGGAGCATTGGGGACGGGACATCTAAAGGTGGCCGAGTTACTCTATCAGCACGGGGCCGACCTGCTTGTCCAGGGCCATTTCGGGTGGACTATACTGCATGCAATATCGATGAAGGGACCAATTGAAATCGTTGAATGGTTGTATGGTCATGGCGTAGGTCCAAATGTCCAACATGATGGCAATGGTTCGACTCCGCTGCATTTAGCGGCTGACCACGGACACCTGGACGCTGTTCGGATACTACTCCAACACGATGCAGATACTGAAGCACGGGATAATGGCGGCTTCACCCCATTGCATCGGGCATCAATGGGGGGGAAGCTCGACATTGCACGCCTGCTTGTTAAAAATGGCGCAAATGTCCATGCAGAGGCTAAGGACGGTATGACACCAGTTCAAGTTGCAAAAGGGAGCAATATGGTAAGGCTTTTATCTGACCAGGGTTTCGAGTGAGAGAATATGGTCGTATTTACAGTTGCAGTAAATTACGGATACCTTCGCGTAGGAAACCTGCTGCCAAAATACCATATACAACAATACCTACATCCACCTCTCTGCGTCTTTGCACCTATCATCATGTCAGGGGCCCTGCGGACTATATCGTAAGAGAATTATATCATGTAAAAGCGAACCACATATGAGGAATATCGGGCCCAAACATTGGCTGTGCAGGACCGGCGGTGTTACAGTACTCTATATATCGTTCTGAGCCTAATCATTATTTTCTGCGATCGCCACTGCCGTCGGATGTTAGTACCATGGAAATGGAGACCTGGACGAGGCAGAGAAATGTCGGAATGGATCATGGAGTTAGCGTTCACGAGGGCAACAGGAGAAGTGTACAAACCAAGGGTCGCAGACTCGTAGCTTTGCAGCCCTCGCTGATATAGAGTCGGAAACCTCATGATGAGTTTGGCTAAGTCTTGAGCCTTTTCCTTGAACATGGTGTCAATTTCTATGTAACACTAGCGAGAACCCCAAGATCGCTGTTACGGAGATGTTGCAAGTTCCCTAGATTGTTGTTGAGATATTGTGGTAAGTGGCATTAATTCTTAAGATGAGATGACCATTTTGATGCCTGCGAGCATGATTATATGGAATAAGGAATCGCTAGAGACGCTGCAACAAAGGGGCGAATAGTACTGTACGCCAGATTTAAAGGGCCCGACATGCAGGCGCTTGTTCTCTGATAGTAAGAGGTAAGTTTCTAGGGTTTGCTATGCGCCTTATCGACCTGTAGAACCTTTCCGGGCTTCGCGCCTTTCCTTTGACCCTGCCCATAACACCGATACCGGTGAAGACAACTTTCAACTGCAAAAACTATCATCACTGGTATCGGCGTTATGCTCGGAGCTTCAGTTCCCGGATACCCAGCGACAACAAGCAGTAGACCTGCTGCGAGACGCTCAGCGTGCGATTTTGCATCCATGTCGTCCGCCGTTGACTCGACTCGGGAAACCTGCTGCCCACTCGGGCTCACGTTCCCACAATGCTTTCGATGAGAGGCCCTCACAGCAGTGGCGTTTTGCTTTCTGAATCACACGATTTTGAGTAGTTAAAATTTTCCGGCGGGCCAACTGTGGGCGGATCTGAAGACCAACCCGAGCACCCCGCTCTCCGAATGATGTGGGGTAGTGGTCACGTCGAGCGGCTCTTGACGTCCCTATTTCTATGTCAAATGGTGACGGAAAAACAGTAAAGCAGTGTAACCCTGGAAAGATGTCAAAAGTGCAAACCTGGTGTTTTTCTCTTCTCAAGGAAGCTCAAAGCGGAAAGCGTGTAAGTAGGGTCTAGTGTGGTCCGGGTGTGTGGGATAGCCGAAGGTCTCTGTCAATAATAAGTGGCATACAAAGAATCGAAAGATGTTGCTGCACACTAACACCCTAAACCTATAAGACGCATGCTCGGCTTGAAATGGTAGACCACTGGCACTTGCACCGTGCACAAATAGAAAAATGGCTCCTGCAATAACCTAGATAGAGCGGGTTCCCATCACCATCCTCCATAAATGGGATCGGCAGTGCTGAACCAGCAAGGATATCACGTTCTGGGGATAACACGAGCACTCACTCGTGTGGGTCGAATCTGGCGCGCCGGCGGTTGACAACAGCGTGTCGTCTCGGGTTGTGGAGGAGGTGATTTGGAAAAGTCGCCATTGGAATGAACGGTGACGGAAATGGACACCTGGTGGCCCAAGGTAGGTACAGGACAAAAGCAAAGTCTGTCTCGGTAAGGTTGCTTCATGATGAACTGATTACTGTAGATGAGGTGGATGTGGGCGGCTCGGGTATTGGTAGTGGGTGTGAGGGGGCGTTGTCAACTCACTTGATCGACAGCGCCTGGCCATTTGTTTACTCATCGTTCTGACAAACAGACCAACATTACATGGGTGTTAGATCAGTTGTTGTACGGGGGTGGGGACAAATAATAATAAAGCTCATCTGTATCTCTCTCTGTCCGACCCTTCGTTTCGCACATTCTGTGCTTTTAATCCGAGATCGCGAGAACAATCTCGAATCGATTCGCATCCTATACGTGACGATTCGATCCGAGATTGTCTCGCGATGTCAGAAAGCTGCTCCATGTGAAAGGTTGATGACAATCCCCAGTAGATGCCAAAAATATTGAGGGACGCGCGTTCAGTGCTGAATGCAGACCTTTGACCCATCGTCACTGGCCGAATGCTTGGCTTCAAACCCAACCCTGAAAAGTGTTATTCGAATCAGCTTAGCTCAACTGATAGACCAAGTATCACAACGCAAAGAGCTCACAAAGTTCTGAGCCCCTTTAGGATGACAGTCTGGGATAAGAAGGCATATAATGGTGCGAGTGATGATAATAGGACAGTCGGACAAAGGCGACCGGGTCACCCGAGGGTGCTGTCGAACAGAATTACGTCACCAAGTCAACTAGCCAGAGTGGAGCATGATGCGAATCCGAATCTGAATGTGCCAATAAACCTCCACATCTACATGCACAGTGGATGCTTATCGGCGATGTCCTCTTATAGTGATTAAACGTTGGCGAGGCCATACCCACTGGCAGTGCCCACTGACAAGCGCCCAGACAACGACATCCCTTTTCCTCATCGCCCACCAATTCACCGACGTCCTCTCAACACAAACAACCCCATTCCTCCCACTCTCATGGCTTCCACCCACTCCGAGTCTGCTGGTCCTTCGTCACCCAACTTTCAACTCATTTTCAACAATGCCCTGAAAGCCTACGAAAAACGCACAAAGAAAGACCTCCTTGCTCATCCACTCTCAGTCCAGCTCCAGGCCTGCCAATCTCCAACTTCTATTCTCGCCATACTTCAACAACAACTACAGGAGTTCAATCGGTCTCGATCCAGCGATGAGAGATTAACGAAATGGCTCGACCCAACCGTCAATGTCCTGTATGCCTTCTCTGCGACCCTCGGAGAGGGTGTTGGCTTAGTATGCATCAATACATGAATTCGTCTGATCCTATATCCGAACGCTTATTCTTGACAGGTATTCTCACCAGCGAAGGTGATATTTGCCGGAGTCGGTGTCTTACTCTTGGTGCATATCTCCGTGTCTTGGTAAGAATCCTTGTAACTGATGCATCCTTCAGGCTGCCAGAGATGTTCGTTCAAGCGAAGAAGCTCTCATCGATATATTCGAACATATTGAAAACTTTTTACGACGTCTCGAAATCTACACGGAGATACCACCGACTGCGGAGATGATGGATATGATGGTAAGCATCATGGTGGAAATCCTGTCGATTCTGGGGATTGCGACGAAGGAGATCAGACAAGGTCGTACGAGTGAGTGATCCCTATTTAGATATGCCGCTGTTTACTGAATGTCATCTAGAGAAATACCTGAAGAAGTTGGTCGGAAGGACTGAGATGGAGGATGCGTTGAAGAAACTGGACAAGCTGACACAGGAGGAGGCACGGATGGCCATTGCACAAAATCTGAAGATAACACACACTGTCGATGACAGAGTCAAGGTGGTTGTAGATAAAGTGGTTGAGGTCGATGATAAAGTAGCCGGTGTCGACAACAGAGTCCGAGCTGTCGATGATAGGATGGTCAGCGTCAACGACAGAGTTCAAGTTGTTGATGATAGGGTGGCCAACGTCGACAACAGAGTCCAACTCATCGACGCTAGGGCAGCCAGCATTGATGACGGAGTGAAGGCAATCAACGACAAGGTCGCAGTGGCCATTGTTGGTGAGTGATCTACGTTTTGTCAGTCATCATGAAAGTCTAACATGGACGCTCTTAGATGGGAGAGAAAATAGAGGACTTGTCCAAAAAGCAGCCAGTGACATAGACCAAATGAAATGTTCGTGATGTTCTCATCTCATTGAAACTTGCCAGCTCAACCTTCCTCACAGGGAATCAATTACGACAGGACCTTCATAAATGGCTCTCCCCTCCAGATCCCTCCACGAATCACAACATTGCCTGTGGCTCTCGCCATAAGGGAACAGCAGAATGGTTCTTTCAAGGAAGTTTGTTCAATGAGTGGAAATCTGGTGGTTCGCTTTTGTGGGTTCATGGAAATCGTACGTGCCTCTTACTGTCCCTAGTGTGCGCTCACTAATGACCATGTCCCTTAAGCGGGATCGGGCAAGAGTGTACTCTGGTAAGTCGTGACCAACCCATGCCAACTTTGAAGCACTGTACTCACATTCAGGTCAGCTCTACAGTTATCGAAGACATCATTTCCCTCCGCGACAGTCAATCAGCCTCAATGGCATATTTCTACTTCGATTTTAGGGACACCAGCAAGCAAAACCGCCGTGACTTACTTCCCTCTCTCGTCATCCAGCTCTCGTCCCAATCGGATTCTCATTGCGACGTACTCTCCCGTCTCTACTTCACACACGACAGCGGCTCACAAAAGCCAAGTGAAGGCAAATTGATCGATTGCTTAAAAGAGATGGTCACAGTCCCAGGTCAACCCCCTGTTTATGTTATCATAGACGCCCTGGATGAATGCCCCGGCTCATCTGGAATGCCATCTCCTCGGGAGCAGGTCCTCGATCTCATCAAGGGCCTCGTTGTACTTTCGTTATCAAATCTTCGTCTATGCGTTACCAGTCGCCCGGAGATCGATATACAAAATGCCCTTGAGCACTTGACATCACGGCGAGTATCGCTCCATGACCAAACTGGACAAAAGGAGGATATTATCAACTATGTCACCTCTGTGGTTAACTCGGATGCGAAGATGCGAAGATGGCGAGATGAAGATAAACGATTGGTGATCGAGACGCTGTCTGACAGGGCCCAGGGCATGTAAGCGCATTCCTTCTTCCGAATTCGCTCATGAGACTTATTCATCTGAACAGGTTTAGGTGGGTCTTCTGCCAATTGGAAGCCCTTCGATACTGTTTCCCGCCAAGCGTGCGTCAAATGCTCGAAGAAATTCCCGAGACGTTGGACGAGACATACGAGCGGATATTGAGGGAGATCAACAAGGCTAACCGAGAACATGCCCATCGGTTGTTACAGTGCCTTACAATTGCCTTTCGTCCTCTTCGTGTCGCAGAGCTCGCAGAAGTCCTCGCGATCGACTTTGAGACGGCTGATGGTGGAGGGGCATCGAAGTTGAACACGGACTGGCGATGGGCGGATCAAGAACAAGCGGTTCTATCTACATGCTCAAGTTTGATCACGGTCGTGGATGAAGACGGGGATCAAGTGGTCCAATTCTCTCACTTCTCCGTCAAGGAGTTCCTGACTTCGCCGCGGTTGGCCAGTTCAAATCCAGATGTCTCACGTTTCCACGTTCTTCTGGAGCCTGCGCACACGATTCTTGGAAAGGCTTGCCTGGGTGTTCTCTTGCAATTGGATGACCGTGTCGACGACTCGGAGTACAGCGTCGAAGACAGATTTCCCCTGGCTCGATATGCCGCGAAGCATTGGGTGAATCATGCGCAATTCGAGAATGTCTCGTCACAGTTACGGGACGGGATGGAAATCCTGTTCGACCCGGATAAACCCTTTTTTGCTGCGTGGATCCGGGTCTATGACATAGATCCAGACCTAAACTTGGACAACTTCCTTTACCAGTTTACGGCATTGTACAGTAACCAATTACCTGCATCTCCCCTATATTACGCTGCTCTCTGTGGGTTTCATGACCTCGCAGAACACCTCATTGTTACCCGCCACCAACAGCCAAACGTAGAGGGCGGTTACTTCGTGTCGCCACTAGCAGCAGCATTGGGGATGAGACACTTAAAGGTGGCCGAGTTACTCTATCAGCGTGGGGGAGACTTGCTTGTTCGGGGCTACAATAAGAGGACTTTGCTGCATGCAATATCGATTGAAGGACCAATTGAAATTGCCATATGGTTTCTTAGTCATGGTGTAGGTCAAAATGTCCAGGAAGGCGATGGTTGGACCCCGCTGCATTTCGCAGCTAACAATGGTCACCTGGAGATCGTTCGGATACTACTCCAACACAATGCAGATATCAATTTACGGAACAATGACGGCGAGACCCCGTTACAAAGAGCTTCGAAGAAAGGGCACCTACACGTCGTTCAATTTTTACTTGAATGGGGTGCCGATGCCAATGCCTGCGACAATTACGGCCTCACCCCCTTACATCTGGCATCAGAGAAGGGGATGCTTGACATTGCACGCCTACTTGTTAAGCATGGTGCAAATATCCATGCGGAGGCTAACGATGGCAAAACACCACTTCATGTTGCGAAGCGGAGCGACATGGTAAAACTTTTGTCAGACCTGGATTCCGATTGAGATAATACCTTGTATCTACGGTTGTCGAAATTATGGATACCAACCCGCTGCTAAAATACCATATACAACAATATCCACGTCTTCCTTTCTACGTCCCTGCGCTTACCATCATATCGGGATCAGTTTGGGGTCACGATCCCTCCTGCTGACCATATCGTAAAACAAGGATGTCATGTAAAGATGAACCACATCACGAGGAACACTGAGCGCAAGCATTGGCCTTCCGAGAACTGGCGGTAGCACAGTAATCTGTATATTGTTCCAAGACAAATTAGAATTTTTGGGGATCGTCACTACCGTCGGATATTTGTACCCTGGAGACCTGGAAAGGGCAAAGGAATGTCAGAGTGGATCGTGGGGTTAGCGTTCACGATAGCAACGGAAGAGTATATTGTGTACAAAACAAGGGTCGCAGACTCGCAGCTCGTCTAACACACAGTCCGAATCTTCATGATGAGTCTAGCAAAGCCTTGAACATTTTGCTTGAATATGGTGCTCATTTCTAAGTATCACCGGCGGGAACTCCAATAACTCTGTTACGGAGACGTCGCAAGTTCTCGGGATAATTATTGAGGTGTTGTGGTAAGTGGGGTTGATTCTTAAGAGGACACAACAGTTTGATGCCTGTGAGGGCGTTGAGCATGATTGATGCTGAGAAAGCCTGAGATGCATCAGAGAGAATTATGGACTTTGTGTGGAAATTACACAACACGACGTCATAGATTACCAGCCCTCCGATGTTCCTCAGTCGTTTATATCCCTCTTTACGCTGACGGACATTCAGGTCTTAAAACTTTGTTCTAGTGACATCTTCGATCCCTCGGAACCATATTCGACTCGTACATGTCTACCTGGGAAGCCAGAAAAGCCGGTCCGTAAGTCAAAGCAATGATGTTTTATTCAATTTGAGGTGGCTCATAATCGAGACTTAACACGTTGGCATGATGGGCTCCTAAGTATTCATATCAGACATAAATCGATCTTTCGGCCTTAAATGACAGAGCCTTGTCCGCCTCTCACTGCGGTGCAGCAGGAACAAGACGATGAGAGAAGTAACCGCGCCTGCTACGACAGACATCATCTACAAGACAGAGAAACCATATCGAATCGGGAATCGCGGGAGATGCTGCGACAAAGGGGTGAATAGTACGCACTAATAAAAGGGTTCCTTGCAGGCGACTGTTCTCTGATAGTAAGCGGTTTCGCCACGCGCCCAACCAAGTGCATCACATTCGTTCCGGCTGGTCAAACCTCTCCCAGGCTTTCACGCCTTTCCTTTGATCCCCGCTCATAACACCGATACCAGTAAAGATAATTTTCAACTGCAAAAACCATCATCACTGGTATTGGCATTATCCTTGAGGCTTCAGCTCCCGGCCAGTGACGAAAAGCAATACACATGCTGGGAGACGCCCAGCGTGCGATCTTCCATCCATGTTGTCCGCCGTTGACTTGACTCGAGGGACCTACTGCGCACTTGGGCTCATGTTCCCTGATACTCTCGATGAGAGGCGCTGACCTTGGTGGCATTTGTTGCGAAGTATTTCTGAATCACCGGACCTTAAACGGGGTTAAATTTCCGGCGGGCCGACTGTGGACCGTTCTGAAGACACTTACTAGTGCAATCCGAGCCTGCTCTCCGAACAATGTGGTCACGTCTAGTAGCCCTTGTTGTCCCCGTTTCTGTGCCGAATGGTGACAGGCAAACAATAAAGTAGTGTAACCTTGAAAAGATGTCAAGGGGTGTGAACCTGGAGTATTTTGTTTTTCTCAAGGAAGCTCGAAGCGGAAAGCATGCCCCGGGCGTGCAGTGGTTCCAAGTAAATCGGGAATGCCTGAAGGTCTCCGTTAACAAAGAGTGGCATACTAATGAATCGGAAGACGTTGCCACGCACCCTAAACCTAAACTCGAATGCTCGGTTTGAGTAGTCGACGCTGGCGCTTGGCGCACTGTGGACTAAGAGAAAAATTCTCTTGCATCGATAGAGTCTGTTCTTATCCTATCCTCATGATCGGTTGAACCAGCGAGGATATCACGATTTGAGGGTACACGAGCTCTGTTTAGAGTCGGATCTGGTGCGGGTGGTGATAGAGTGAGGTCTCGGGTTGCGGAAGAGGTGGTTCGGAAAAGTCGCTCGTGGAATGAATGGTGGTGGAAATGGCCCCTGGCCGAGGTATGGGACAAAAGCATAGTAAGGGTGTTTGTGAAGCACTGACGAAGCGGGTCGTCTCGGATATTGGCATTGGGTGGAGGCATTGGCAACTTGGTCGCTCGATGCGCACAGCCGTTTGTTTAGTCGTCGTGCTGAATGACAGGTTAAATGGTTTTAGATCAACTATCGTTCAAGGTGGGACAATAATACTAAGCTCATCTGCGTCTCTCTGTCCGACGTTCTGAGGTTTGAGGGACACCATGGAACACCCCCTTGTTTCAATGCGATACGACTCGATTCGAAATTGTCCTGCGATCTCGGAAGGTTGCTCGGTGCTTACTTGAAAGGGTTGACGACGACTCGGACCCTGTTTTACTGTATGTAAGACGACTGCAGGGGACGCCAAAAAAAGGTACTTGCTGCTAAAAGCATGAAGAGAATCTTGAGGCTGAATTGGCCCAGGGATGGTTGAGTCATGGCTGCCGCGCGTTTAGTGCTGAATGCAGGTCTTTGAAGTTGACTTGGTCGTCAGATTGCTCGGCTTCAAACCTGAAAAGTGTTATTCGGATTAGTTTAGCCCAAGGGATAGACCAAGTGTCACGAGACAACGAACTCACAAAGTCCTGGCCCCTGTAGGACTAAAATGCCGAGGCGACAGAGACTCCGAGGTCGACAACTGGTAGCCTTACGTGATCGTGACGTGACGGCTACGAGTCGGCTACGGCTACGTCGCCGATGATGCTTAATAGCTGGCTGGCATGGCACGAATCTTATATCGCATGTATGATACCATCCAGGTTGCGGTTCACCCCGGACCGGCCGTACAGTAATTCAGTATTATCTTGGTATATTGAAGTAATACTAGAACTCTTGCTAGAACTATACTAACATGATTGCAGCTCGACCGAGTCTGTGCCAAATTCAGCCAATTAATGATACACAGTTCTTTTCCTGCACTGGTACACTGCTGCACGCCTAGTACTTCTACAGTGAGCGCTTATCAATGTATTACACGTGCCTATCAGCGATGTCCTCCTGCCGTGACAGTGGCTTAAACGTGGGTGAGGCCGTGCCCTGTGCCCACCGACAAGCGCCCAGACAACGACAACCCTTTTCCTCATCGCCCACCAGTCTGCCGACGTCCTCTCAGCACAAACAATCCCATTCTTCCCATTTTCATGGGACATGGCTCCCACCCACTCCGAGTCTGCCAGTGCCGGCCCTTCGTCTCCCAACTTTCAACTCATTTTCAACAATGCCTTGAAAGCCTACGAAAAACGCACAAAGAATGATCTCCTCGCCCATCCACTCGCAGCCCAGCTCCAGGCCTGCCAATCTCCAACTTCTATTCTCGCCATACTTCAACAACAAGTACAGGAATTCAATCGATCTCGATCCAGCGATGAGAGATTAACACGATGGCTCGACCCAACCGTCAATGTCCTGTATGCGTTCTCTGCGACCCTCGGAGAGGGTGTTGGCTTAGTATGCATCAACACATCAACACATCTTATCCGATTTCCGAACGCTTATTCTTGACAGGTATTCTCACCAGCGAAGGTGATATTTGCCGGAGTCAGTGTCCTACTTTCTGTGCGTATCTTCGTGTCTTGGTAAGAGTCCCTGTAACTGATGCATCCTTCAGGCTGCCAGAGATGTTCGTTCAAGTCAAGAAGCTCTCATCGATAAATTCGAACATATTGAAAACTTTTTCCGACGTCTCGAAGTCTACACGGAGGTACCACCAACGGCAGAGATGATGGATATGATGGTAAAGATCATGGTGGAAATCTTGTCGATTCTGGGGATTGCGACGAAGGAGATCAAACAAGGCCGGACGAGTGAGTGATCCCTATTTAGATATGCTGCCGTTTACTGAATACCCTTCAGACAAATACCTGAAAAAGTTGGCCGGAAGGACTGAGATGGAGGATGCGTTGAAGAAACTGGACAATCTAACGCAGGAGGAGGCGCGGATGGCCATTGCGCAAAATCTGAAGATGACGCATACTGTGGATGACAGAGTCAAGGTGGTCGTAGATAAAGTGGTTGAGGTCGACGATAGGGTAGCCAGTGTCGACAACAGAGTCCAAGTTGTCGACGCTAGGGTGGTCAGCGTTGACAACAGAGTCCAAGTCGTCGACGCTAGGGCAGCCAGCATTGATGACGGAGTGAAGGCAATCAACGACAAGGTCGCAGTGGCCATCGATGGTGCGTGGTCCATGCTTCGTCAGTCATCATGAAAGTTTAACCGTAATGCTCCTAGATGGAAGAGAAACAAGAGCAGTCGTAGACCAAGTGAAACGTTCGTGATCTTCTGATCTCCATGCTTACTGGCTCAACCTTCCTCACAGGGAACCAATTACGACAGGACCTTCATAAATGGCTCTCCCCGCCAGATCCGTCAACAAATCATAATATTGCCTACGGTTCTCATCATAAGGGAACAGCCGAGTGGTTCTTTGAAGGCAATTTGTTCAGAGAATGGAAATCTTGTGGTTCTCTTTTATGGGTTCATGGAAATCGTACGTGTCCCTTCCCGCTCCCAGTCTACGCTCACTGATGTCCATCTCCCTTAGCGGGGTCCGGCAAGAGCGTGCTATGGTGCGTTGCGACTAAACCATGTCGACTTTGAAAAACTGTACTTACTTTCAGGTCAGCTCTACAGTTATCGAAGACATCATTTCCCTCCGAGACAGTGGATTGGCCTCAATAGCATATTTCTACTTCGATTTCAGGGACACCAGCAAGCAAAATCGCCGTGACCTACTCCCCTCTCTCGTCATCCAACTTTCGTCCCAATCCGATTCCTATTGCGATGTACTCTTTCGTCTCTATCTTGTGCATAAAAGAGGCACACAAAAGCCCAGTGAAGGCAAATTGATCGATTGTCTAAAAGAGATGGTCACATTGCCAGATCAACCCCCTATTTATGTTATCATGGACGCTCTGGATGAATGCCCCGACTCATCTGGAATGCCATCGCCTCGGGAGCAGGTCCTCGATCTCATGAAGGACCTCGTCGAACTCTCGTTACCAAATCTTCATCTATGTGTTACCAGTCGCCCGGAGATTGATATACGAAATGCCTTTGAGCCCTTGACATCACGCCGAGTATCTCTACATGACCAAACTGGACAAAAGATGGATATTGTCAACTACGTCACCTCTGTCGTTAACTCGGATGTGAAGATGCGGAGATGGCGAGATGAAGATAAACGTTTGGTGATCGAAACGCTGTCTGAGAGGGCCTAAGGCATGTAAGCGCATTGCTGCCGCTGCATATGGTCATTAGACTTACTCGTTCGTCCAAACAGGTTTAGATGGGTCTTCTGCCAATTGGAAGCCCTTCGATACTGTTTCCCGCCGAGCGTGCGTCAAATATTGGAAGAATTGCCTGAGACGTTGGACGAGACATATGAGCGGATATTGAGGGGGATTAACAAAGCGAACCGAGAACACGCTCATCGGCTCTTACAATGCCTCACAGTGGCTATCCGCCCTCTTCGTGTCGCGGAGCTTGCGGAAGTTCTTGCAATCGACTTCGGGACGGCTGATGGTGGGGGAGCATCGAAGTTGAACACGGACTGGCGATGGGCGGATCAAGAACAGGCGGTACTATCTACATGCTCAAGTTTGATCACCGTCGTGGATGAAAACGGAGATCAAGTGATTCAGTTCTCTCACTTCTCCGTCAAGGAGTTCCTGACTTCGCCGCGGTTGGCCAGTTCAAGTCCAGATGTCTCACACGTTCTTCTGGAGCCTGCGCACACGATTCTTGGAAAGGCTTGCTTGAGCATCCTATTGCAGTTGGATGACCATGTCGAGCAGCACAACGTCAAGGACAGATTTCCCCTGGCTCGGTATGCTGCGGAACATTGGGTTACTCATGCGAAATTTGAGAACGTCTCATCAGAGTTACGGGAAGGCATAGAAATCCTCTTCGATCCGGATAAACCCTTTTTTCGTGCATGGATTCGGATCTATGACATAGATCTCCGCCCCAACTTCCATGACGATGACTCCCTCGGACAGTTTGCAGTGTTCCACGGAGATCAATTACCCGCAGGTCCCCTATATTACGCCGCACTCTGTGGGTTTCACGACCTCGCAGAACACCTCATTGTCACCCGCCACCAACAGCTGAACGTAGAGGGCGGTTACATGGTATCCCCACTAGCGGCAGCATTAACCATGGGACACTTCAAGGTGGCAGAGTTGCTCTATCAGCACGGGGCTGACCCGCTTGTCCGGGGCTTCGGAAAGAGGACTATGTTGCACGCAATATCGCTTAAAGGACCAGTTGAAATTGCCGAATGGTTGCTTAGTCACAGCGTAGATCCAAATGTTCAGCAAGACACCGGTTTCGCTCCACTGCATGGGGCGGCTTACAACGGACGCCTGGACGTTGTCCAGATACTACTCCAAAACAATGGAGATATCAATGCGCGGGATAATGGCGGCGAGATCCCGTTACACGATGCTTCCCGGAATGGGCACCTACATGTTGTCCGATTCTTGCTCGAGCAGGGCACTGATGTCCATGCCTGCGACAATGACGGCTTCACCCCGTTGCATCGGGCATCCATGGAGGGGGAGCTTGACGTCACATGCCTACTTGTTGAGCATGGCGCAAATATTCATGCAAAGGCTAACGATGGCAAGACACCACTTCAGGTTGCGAAACGGGGCGATATGGTAAAGCTTTTGTCAGACCTAGATTCCGAATGAGATAGTATAGTTGTATTTACAGTTGTCAAATTATGGATACCAACCCGTACCACTACGACAATATCTACGTCTACCTTTCTACGTCCTTGTGCCTATCATCATATCGGGGTCAGTCTGAGGTCAGCCTCCCTTCTGCGGACCATATCGTAAAACAATGATGTCATGTAAAGGCAAACCACATTACGAGGAACACCGAACGTAAGCATTGGCCTTGTGAGAACCGGCGGTAGTACAATGATCTGTATAGTGTTCTAAGGAGAATCAGCATTTCGGGAGATCATCACCACCGTCGGATATTTGTATCATGGAGACCTGGAAGGGGCAAAGAAGTGTCAGAGTGGATCATGGGGTAACGTCCACGATAGCAACGGAAGAGAATATCGTATACAAAACAAGGGTCGCAGATTCGCAGGTCCGCTAATATACAGTCCGAAACCCCGTGAAACATTGAACCTTTTGCTTGAACACGGTGCCAATTTCTATGTGACACTGGGGAGAACCCGAATAACACTGCTACGGTGTGGCACGTTCCCGGGACTATTGTTGAGATTTTGTTAAGTGGCATTAGTTCAGGAGGACACGACCCAGTTGATGTCTGCGAGGCATTGGGTATGATTCATTCTGAGGTGTATCAGAGTGAATCATGGACTTCGTCATAGAGACCTCTTCGAACCCTTGAATGCCCGCTCCGAGAAATGTAGGGCTTTAGTCGTCTAGTGTGTTGGTGACGGACAAACAGCAAGCAGCGTAACCCTGAAAAGATGTGAAAGGGTGCGAACCTGGAGGAAGCTTGAAGCGGAAAGCGTGTAAGTAGGCCCCGGGCGTGCGGCGGTGCAAAGTAAATCGGGGATGCCTGAAGGTCTATGTCAATAAAGAGTGGCATGCTCAGGAATCAAAAGAGGTTGCTGCGCACCCTAGAATTATAACTCGAACGCTCGGTTTGAAATAGTAGACTGCTGGCACTTGAGGCATCGCCATGGACAAAACGAAAACTTGAAATGGCTCTTGCAATAGCAGATAGAACCGGGTTCCCATGATCACCCTCAATAATTGGATTGGCGGTACTGACCCAGCAAGGATATTACATTCTGGGGATAACACGAGACTTTATTGAGGGTCGAATCTGGCGCGCCGGCGGTTGACAATAGAGTGACCTCTCTGGTTGCGGAGGCGGCTTTGGAAAAAGTTGCTAGTGCAATGAATGGTGGCGGAAATAGGCCACTGGCGGCCCAAGGTAGGTGCAGGACAAAAGCACAGTCACGGTAAGGGTGATTCATGATGCACTGATTACTATAGATGAAGTGGACGCGGGCAACTCATTGGTAGTGGGTGTGCGGGGGCGTTGTCAACTTGCTTGATCGATGCGCCCGGTCATTCGTTTACTCGTCGTTCTGACAGACAGACAGACAGACGTTACATGTTCTTTTACATCAGTTGTTGTTCGGGGGCATAGACAAATAATAGTAAAGCTCATCCGCGTCTCTCTCTATCCGACCTGTCCCCCGCGTGTTCTGTGTTTCTAATCCGAGATTGCGAGAACAATTTCGGATCGAATCGCTTCCGATGCGTGGCGATTCGATACGGGATTGTCTCGCGATGTCGGAAGGTTACTCGGTGTGAAAGGGTGATGGTGAACCCCGTTTTATGTAGGACGACCGCAGTAGACGCCAAGAATCTTGAGGCTGGCGGGATGGCCGAGTGATGGCCGACGCGTGTTCACTGCTGTGCTGAATGCAGACCTTTAACTTTGACCCATCGTCGCTGGCAGATTGCTTGGCTTCAAAACCTGAAATGTGTTATTCGAGTTCAACGGATAGACCAAGTATCACAACGCAACGAGCTCACAAAGTCCTGAGCCCCTTTAGGGTGACAGTGTCTGGGATAAGAGGGCATATAGTGATGTGAATGACGATACTGGGACTGCAAGTCGGACAAGGGCACCGAGTAGCCCGAGGAATTGCCCGCTTGTCAAACAGTATTACGTCACCAAGTCAACTGGCCAGCGGAGCATGACGCGAATCGGTGCAATGGACATATGGTACCAGTGAGACATATGAACAAGGTAACTTTGAGGCCAGATGGGTATCGGTATCACTCTGTACCATCCCTGTTGTTAGCACAGGTTCACCCCGTACAGTAATTCGGTATCATCTCGGCATATTAAAGTAATACTAGAAATATAGTAACATGTTTGCAGTTCGACTAAGCCTGTGAGCCAATGCTACACGGTTCTTTTCCGTCTGTCTTAATATACCTCCACATCTACTACCACAGTGGATGCTTATCGGCGCACCGATCAGCGATGTCCTCTTATAGTGGTTAAACGTGGGCGAGGCCATGTCCAATGTCCACTGACAAGCGCCCACTCGACGACCTTCCCTTTTCCTCATTCAATCTGCCCACGCTCTTTCAACAGAAACGAACCCATTCCTCCCACTCTCATGGCTTCCACCCACTCCGAGTCTGCTGGTCCTTCGTCTCCCAACTTTCAACTCATTTTCAACAGTGCTCTGAAATCCTACGAAAACCGCACAAAGAAAGACCTCCTCGCCCATCCACTCGCGGCCCAGCTCCAGGCCTGCCAATCTCCAACTTCTATTCTCACCATACTTCAACAACAAGTACAGGAAATCAATCGATCTCGATCCAGCGATGAGAGATTAACGAAATGGCTCGACCCAACCATCAATGTCCTGTATGCGTTCTCTGCGACCCTTGGAGAGGGTGTTGGCTTAGTATGCATCAACACATCAACAGATCTTATCCAATTTCCGAATGCTTATTCTTGACAGATGTTCTCTCCAGCGAAAGTGATATTTTCCGGAGTCGGTGTCCTACTCTTGGTGCGTATCTTCGTGTCTTTGTGAGAGTCCTTGTAACCGATGCACCCTTCAGGCTGCTAGAGATGTTCGTTCAAGCGAAGAGGCTCTCATCGATATATTTGAACATATTGAAAACTTTTTACGACGTCTTGAAATCTACACGAAGGTACCACCGACGGGAGAGATGATGGATATGATGGTAAAGATCATGGTGGAAATCTTGTCGATTCTGGGGATTGCGACGAAGGAGATCAAACAAGGCCGGACGAGTGAGTGATCCCTATTTAGATATGCCGCCGTTTACTGAATGTCCTTCAGAGAAATATCTGAAGAAGTTGGTTGGAAAAACTGAGATGGAGGATGCATTAAAGAAACTGGACAAGCTGACGCAGGAGGAAGCACGGATGGCCATTGCGCAAAATCTGAAGATGGCGCACACTGTGGATGACAGAGTCAGGGTGGTCGTAGATAAAGTGGCTGAGGTCGATGATAGGGTGGCCAACATCGACAACAGTGTCCAAGTCGTCGACGCTAGGGCGGCCAGAATTGATGACGGAGTGAAGGCAATCAATGACAAGGTCGCAGTGGCCATTGTTGGTGCGTAATCTAGGTTTTGTCAGTCATCATGAAAGTTTAACCTGGATACTCTTAGATGGGAGAGAAACAAGAGGACTTGTTCAAAATGCAGCCAGTGACTTAGACCAAATGAAACGTTCGTGATGTTCTCATCTCATTGAAACTTGCCAGCTCAACCTTCCTCACAGGGAACCAATTACGACAGGACCTTCGTAAATGGCTCTCCCCACCAGATCCATCCACAAACCACAACATTGCCTGTGGCTCTCGTCATAAGGGAACAGCAGAATGGTTCTTTCAAGGAAGTTTGTTCAATGAATGGAAATCTGGTGGCTCACTTTTGTGGGTTCACGGAAATCGTACGGGGCTCTTACAGTTCCTAGTCTGCTCTTACTAATGACTATGTACCTTAAGCGGGGTCGGGCAAGAGCGTACTCTGGTAAGTCATGACCAAACCATGTCTACTTGAAGTACAGGACTCACTTTCAGTCCAGCTCGACAGTAATTGAAGACGTCATTTCCCTCCGCGACAGTGGATCTGCCTCAATGGCATACTTCTACTTCGATTTCAGGGACACCAGCAAGCAAAGTCGCCGTGACCTACTTCCCTCTCTCATTATCCAGCTTTCGTCCCAATCAGATTCTTGTTGCGATGTACTCTCCCGTCTCTACTTCGCACATGACAGTGGCTTACAAAAGCCAAGTGAAGGCAAATTGATCGATTGCTTTAAAGAGATGGTCACAGTCCCATATCAACTCCCTGTTTATGTTATCATAGACGCCCTGGATGAATGCCCTGACTCATCTGGAATGCCATCTCCTCGGGAGCAGGTCCTCGATCTCATCAAGGACCTCGTTATACTTTCGTTACCAAATCTTCATCTATGCATTACCAGTCGCCCGGAGATCGATATCCAAAACGCCCTTGGGCACTTGACATCACGGCAAGTATCGCTCCATGACCAAACTGGACAAAGGGAGGATATTATCAACTATGTCACCTCTGTGGTTAACTCGGATGTGAAGATGCGGAGATGGCGAGATGAAGATAAACGTTTAGTGATCGAGACGCTGTCTGAGAGGGCCCAGGGCATGTAAGCGCATTCCTTCTTCCAAATACGCTCGTGAGACTTATTCATCTAAACAGGTTTAGATGGGTCTTCTGTCAATTGGAAGCCCTTCGATACTGTTTCCCTCCAAGCGTGCGTCAAATGCTCGAAGAATTGCCTGAAACGTTGGACGAGACATATGAGCGAATATTGAGGGAGATCAATAAGGCGAACCGAGAACATGCCCATCGGCTTTTACAATGCCTCACAGTTGCTTTTCGTCCCCTTCGTGTTGCAGAGCTTGCAGAAGTCCTCGCGATCGACTTTGGGACGGCTGGTGGTGGAGGGCTATCGAAGTTGAACACGGACTGGCGATGGGCAGATCAAGAACAGGCGGTGCTATCGACATGCTCAAGTTTGATCACGGTCGTGGATGAAGACGGAGATCAAGTGATTCAATTCTCTCATTTCTCCATTAAGGAGTTCCTGACTTCGGCACGGTTGGCCAGTTCAAGTCCAGATATCTCACGTTTCTATGTTCTTCTGGAGCCTGCGCACACAATTCTTGGAAAGGCTTGCCTGGGTGTTCTATTGCAGTTGGATGACCGTGTTGACGACTCGGAGTACAATGTCGAAGACAGATTTCCCCTGGCTCGATATGCCGCGAAGCATTGGGTCAATCATGCGCAATTCGAGAATGTCTCGTCAGAGTTACGGGAAGGGATGGAAATCCTATTCGATCTGGATAAACCCTTCTTTCGTGCGTGGACCCGGGTTCATGACATAGATCCAGACCCCAACAGGGGGCCACTTTGCCAGTTTACGATAGTGAACAGGTATCGATTACCCACGTCTCCTTTATATTACGCCGCACTCTGTGGGTTTTATGACCTTGCAGAACACCTCATTGTTACCCGCCACCAACAGCTGAACGTGAAGGGTGGTTACTTGGTATCACCATTAGGGGCAGCATTGGGGACGGGTCACCTAATGGTGGCCAAGTTACTCTATCAGCACGGGGCTGACCCACTTGTCCAGGGCTTCGCCAAGAGGACTATACTGCATGCAATATCAGTTAAAGGGCCAATTGAAATCGCCGAATGGTTGCTCAGTCACGGGGTAGATCCGAATGTCCAGTACGATGCCGACGGATCGACCCCGCTGCATTGGGCAGCTTACAGCGGACACCTGGGCGTCGTTCGGATACTACTCCAACACAATGCAGATATCGATGCACGGGATAGGGACGGCAAGATTCCATTACACGATGCTATAGAGGAAGGGCACCAAGATGTCGTTCGATTCTTGCTCGAACAGGGCACTGATGTCAATGCCTGCGATAATCACGGCTTCACCCCACTGCATCGGGCATCAATGGAGGGGAAGCTTGATGTCGCACGTCTACTTCTTAAACATGGTGCAAATGTCCATGCGGAGGCAAATGACAGCATGACACCAGTTCAGGTTGCAAAGGGGAGCGATATGGTAAAGCTTTTATCTGACCAGGGTTTCGAGTGAGAGAATATGGTCGTATTTACAGTTGTAGTAAATTACGGACACCTTCGCGTAGGAAACATGCTGTCAAAATACCATACAATACCCACATCCACCTCTCTACATCTTCGCACCTATCATCATATCAAGGGCCCTGCTGACCATATCACTACCATATCATCAAAAAACTATATTATGTAAAGGCGAACCACATGTGAGGAACATCGGGCTTAAGCATTGGCCGTGCGAGGACCGGCGGTGGTACAGTAATCTATATTGTTCTGAGCCTAATCATCATTTTCTGCGATCGCCACTGCAGTCGGATGTTAGTACTGGAATCGTTGTAGTGTAACCTTGAAATGATGTCAAGGGGATTATTTTTTCTCAAGGAAGCTCAAGCCTCGAAGTGGAAACCGTGCAATCAAGGCCTAGGCGTGCGGCCCGCGGTGGTTCCAAGTAAATCGGGGATGCCTGAAGATCTCCGCTAACAAAGAGTGGTTGGCATACTAAGGAATCGAAAGAGTTTGCCGCGCACCTTAAACCTAAACTCGAAAGCTCAGTTTGAAATAGTAGACCGGTGGGGCTTGATGCACCGCGCACAAAAAGAAAAATCGCTCTTGCAATAGCATACATAGAGCCAGGTTCCCATCACATCCTCAATAAATTTGTATCGGCGGTGCTGAAACAGCAAGGATATCGCGTTCTGGGGATAACACGAGACTATTGAGGGTCACATCTGGCGCACCGGCAGTTGACAACAGAGTGACCTCTCGGGTTGCGGAGGTGGTTTGGGAAAAAGTCGCTGGTGGAATGGTGGCGGAAATGGGCCCCTGGTAGGACAAAGGCACAGTCACGGTAAGGGTGCTTGTGATGCACTGATTACTGTAGATGAAATGGATGCGGGCAGCCCAGGTATGAATAGTGGGTGTGTGGTGGCATTGTCAACTTGCTTGATCGATGCGCCCGGCCATTCGTTTACTCGTCGTTCTAACAGACGGGCAGACATTACATGGGTTTAAGATCAGTTGTTGTTCCGGGGTGGGGACAAATAATAATAAAGCTCATCCGTGTTTCTCTCTGTCCGACCTCAGGCTGTCTGTCCGACGGTCTGAAGTTCTTAATCCGAGATCGCGAGACAATCTCGAATCGAATCGAATCACTTCGAGGCGATTTGCTTCGATTAGAGATGGTCTCGCGATCTTGGAAGGTTGACCTGTATGCTCGTTTGAAAAGGGATGATGACGACCCCCCATTTTACTGTAACTGACGAGTGCATCAGACACCGAAAAAAAACGTACTTGCGGCTAAAGGCATGAAGGATGCGAGGAGTATCTTGAGGCTGGACAGATCCCGGGATGTTCAAGTGATGGCTGACGCACGTTTAGTGCTAAATGCAGGCCTGTGGCTTCGACCCATCACCAGATGGTCCAGATCGCTCGGCTTCAAACCTGAAAAGTGTTATTCGAATTAGCTCAACGGATAGACCTGGCATTATGACACAACGAACTCGTAAATTCCTGAGCCACATTAGGACTACAGTACCTGAGATAAGGCATACAGTGATGTGAATGGCGATATCGGGACTGTGAGTGGGACAAGGACCAGGTGGCCCTCCGAATGGCCCGAGGCATGGATAGTAATATTATGTCAGTAACGTCACGTGAAGCCAGAACAACGGAAATATGGTAAGCGCTAGCCTCTAACCCTGGGAAAGGTAGCTCTGAGGCTAGATGGGTATTGGTATCGCTCTGTACCATCCCTGTTGTTGGCCAGTTCACCCCGTACAGTAATTCGGCGTCACCTTGCTATATTAAAGTAATACTACTACTACAGTGACATGTTTGCTTGAGCAGCTCGACCGACTCGGGCTGAGTCTGCGAGCCAACGCTCCACAGTTCTGTTCTATTTCTGTCTTCATGAATATCCACATTTACTTGCACAATGGGATGCTTATCACTGAATTGCACGTGCCTATCAGCGATATCCTTCCTACGGTAGTTTAAACGTGGGCGAAGCGGTGTCCAGTGGCCGTGGCCACTGGTAAGCGCCGGTCGACGACTTCCCTTTTCCTCATCGCTCATCAATCTGCCGACATCCTCTCGGCCCAAACGAACACATTCCTCCCGTTCTCATGTCTCCCGCCCAGCCTGCCGGCCCTTCGTCTCCCAACTTTCAACTCATTTTCAACAATGCCCTGAAAGCCTACGAAAACCGCACAAAGAATGATCTCCTCGCCCATCCGCTGGCGGCCCAGCTCCAGGCCTGCCAATCTCCAACTTCTATTCTCGCCATACTTCAACAACAAGTACTGGAGTTCAATCGATTTCGATTCAGCGATGAGAGATTAACAAGATGGCTCGACCCAACTGTCAATGTCCTGTATGCGTTCTCTGCGACCCTCGGAGAGGGTGTTGGCTTAGTATGCGTCAATATATGAATTTGTCTGATCCGATTTCTGAATGCTTATTCTTGACAGGTATTCTCACCAGCGAAGGTGATATTTGCTGGAGTCGGTGTCCTACTTTCCGTGCGTATCTTCGTGTCTTTGTGAGAGTGCTTGTAACCAACGCATTTTTCAGGCTGCCAGAGATGTTTGTTCAAGCGAAGAGGCTCTCATCGATATATTCGAGCGTATTGAAAACTTTTTACGACGTCTCGAAATCTATACGGAGGTACCACCGACGGCAGAGATGATGGATATGATGGTGAAGATCATGGTGGAGACCCTATCGATTTTGGGGATTGCGACGAAGGAGATCAAACAAGGCCGGACGAGTGAGTGATCTTTGTATAGATATGCTGCCGTTTACTGAATGTCCTTCAGGGAAATATCTGAAGAAGTTGGTCGGAAGGACTGAGATGGAGGATGGATTGAAGAAGCTGGACAAGCTGACGCAGGAGGAGGCGCGGATGGCCATTGCGCAAAATCTGAAGATGACGCATACTGTCGATGACAGAGTCAAGGTGGTCGTAGATAAAGTGGTTGAGGTCGACAATAGGGTAGCTAGTGTCGATGACAGAGTCCAAGTTGTTGACGATAGGGTAGCCAGCATCGACGACAGAGTCCAGGTTGTTGATGATAGAGTCCAAGTCATCGACGCAAGGGCGGCCAGCATCGATGATGGAGTTAAGGCAATCAACGACAAGGTCGCAGTGGCCATCGATGGTGTGTGATCTACGCTTCGTCCGTTGTCATGAAA
This sequence comes from Russula virescens, assembly GCA_003316435.1. Taxonomy (NCBI): domain Eukaryota; kingdom Fungi; phylum Basidiomycota; class Agaricomycetes; order Russulales; family Russulaceae; genus Russula; species Russula virescens. The sequence continues at coordinate 26,990 of QFEY01000283.1, forward strand.
GTTTGACCTTGATGCTCCTAGACGGAAGAGAAACAAGAGCAGTCGTAGACCAAGTGAAACGTTCGTGATCTTCTGGTCTCGTTGACTCTTGCTGCAGCTTGCTGGCTCAAGCTTCCTCATAGGGAACCAATTGCGACAGGGCCTTCGTAAATGGCTCTCCCCTCCAGATCCGTCCACGAATCACAACATTGCCTGCAGTTCTCATCATAAGGGAACAACAGAATGGTTCTTTCAAGGAAGTTTGTTCAATGAATGGAAATCCGGTGGCTCACTTTTGTGGGTTCACGGAAATCGTATGTGCCTCTTACCGCCCCCACTCTACGCTCATCAATGTCCATGTCCCTTAGCAGGGTCAGGCAAGAGCATACTCTGGTGCGTCGTGACCAGACCATGTCGAGTTTGAAGTACTGTACTCACTTTCAGGTCAGCTCGACAGTTATCGAAGACATCATTTCCCTCCGCGACAGTGGATCTGCCTCAATGGCATATTTCTACTTCGATTTCAGGGACACAACCAAACAAAATCGCTGTGACCTACTTCCCTCTCTCCTCATCCAGCTCTCATCTCAATCCGATTCGTGTTGCGACATACTCCTTCGTCTTTATCTTGCACACGACAGCGGCGGACAGAAGCCCAGTGAAGGCAAATTGATTGATTGCTTCAAAGAGATGGTCACATTCCCAGATCAACCCCCTGTTTATGTTATCATAGACGCCCTGGATGAATGCCCCGACTCATCTGGAATGCCATCGCCTCGGGAGCAGATGCTGGATCTCCTGAAAGATCTCGTCGAACTATCACTACCAAATCTCCATCTATGTGTTACCAGTCGCCCAGAGATCGACATTCGAAACATCCTCGAGCCTTTGACATCGCGCCGAGTATCGCTCCATGACCAAACTGGACAAAAGCAGGATATTATCAACTACGTCACCTCTGTGGTTAACTCGGATGTGAAGATGCGGAGATGGCGAGATGAAGATAAACGTTTGGTCATTGAGATGCTGTCCAAAAGGGCCCAGGGCATGTAAGCGCATTTCTACTTCCAAATACACTCATGAGACTTATTCATCTAAACAGGTTTAGGTGGGCCTTCTGCCAATTGGAAGCCCTTCGATACTGTTTCCCGCCAAGCGTACGTCAAATGCTCGAAGAATTGCCTGAGACGTTAGACGAGACATACGAGCGGATATTGAGGGAGATCAACAAGGCGAACCAAGAACATGCCCACCGGCTGTTACAGTGCCTCACAGTGGCCGTTCGTCCTCTTCGTGTCGCAGAGCTTGCGGAAGTCCTCGCGATTGACTTTGGGGCGGCTGATGGTGGAGGGCTATCGAAGTTGAACACGGACTGGCGATGGGCGGATCAAGAACAGGCAGTGCTATCGACATGCTCAAGCTTAATCACCGTCGTGGATGAAGACGGAGATCAAGTGATTCAATTCTCTCACTTCTCCGTCAAGGAGTTCCTGACTTCACCGCGGTTGGCCAGTTCAAGTCCAGATATCTCACGTTTCTATGTTCTTCTGGAGCCTGCGCACACGATTCTTGCAAAGGCTTGCCTGGGTGTTCTATTGCAGTTGGATGACCGTGTCGACGACTCGGAGTACAACGCCGAAGACAAATTTCCCCTGGCTAGATATGCTGCAGAGCATTGGGTCAATCATGCGCAATTCGAGAATGTCTCGTCACAGTTACGAGAAGGGATGGAAATCCTGTTCGATCCGGATAAACCAAATTTTCGTGCATGGGTCCGGATCTATGACATAGATCTCCGCCCCAACTTGGATGACGATGACTCCCTTGGACAGTTTACAATGTTTAAAAAAGATCCATTACTTGCAGGTCCCCTATATTACGCTGCACTCTGTGGGTTTTACGACCTCGCAGAACACCTTATTGTTACCCGCCACCAACAGCTGAACGTAAAGGGTGGTTACTTTGTATCACCACTAGCGGCAGCATTGGGCATGGGACACTTAAAGGTGGCAGAGTTGCTCTATCAGCATGGTGCTGACCCACTCGTCCGGGGCCTCGGAAAGAATACCATGTTGCACGCAATATCGATTCAAGGACCAATTCAAATTGCCGAATGGTTGCTTAGTCACGGCGTAGATCCAAATGTTCAGCAAGACACCGGTTTCGCTCCACTGCATGCAGCGGCTTACAACGGACGCCTGGACGTTATTCAGATACTACTCCAAAACAATGGAGATATCAATGCGCGGGATAATGGCGGCGAGATCCCGTTAC